>JAPCYS010002117.1:0-26461 GCA_028641055.1 Alopecurus myosuroides
GGTCAGTTGGTTCATCAATGGCTGGAACTTCTCCTGCTCCAACATCTGTGCCACTGTGCTTGACATAAAGATCATAATCCCAGTAGGAATGAATATCTTCAAGAACTCATCTTCTTCTCAAAACTCATGAGTGAGATGCTTGGCGTTTATCCACAACTGAACTACTCTTATCCTAAGGAAGACTAGTTATTAGTCATTCGACTCAGGTAGGCACGAGGAAAGGAGACCTATTGAAGGGATTTATTGACATAGAAATGGCACTTGGATAGGGCAGTACAATCCATCCCACGTGTTGGTACATCTCGGTGACCCCCTCGGGGCGGCATCATCTGCACGCTGCACTTATCCACGTTACCTCCATGCAGAGTACCTGTTGCGTCCTCGGAAAAGGGCGCCAGCACATGATCCAACTCTATAAAGAGTTAAGGTGATCCTTGGTCCGTTGAAAATAGGAGACACATCCAAATAGGTTCTTGCGGAGAATAGCCTTTTCCTTAAAAAGACCTAACTTCACGAAGCCTTAGAATAGTTTCGGGTAGTCTTTGCCTTATTGGTAAAAGAAAAGAGACCGCCCCTCAAAACGGAGACCTCGAAGTCCCCGCAGAGCTGAAACCTCTCCTTGAAGAGTTCCGAGACATCGTTCCAGCTGATTCAAATACCTAACTAAGCGACCTGAATGGAAGGCTAACCAATGAATGAACTGTTCTCCCCAGCTGTTACGAACTATCAGATGGTCAAGAATTGACAGGAATGAAGGGAATTTATTTCAAGGATCAGATAAAGAGGGAATTTTTGAAGAGTTACGGGAACAACTAGTCGAACAGAAGCATGAGTTAAGTGGTGTTGCTAACTTCCTTACTCATTGTAGCTGCTTTGATGGGTGGATTGGACATGGAAGGATTGAAATAACAAGAGGTAATGTGAATCAGCTAAGGTTGCCTTTTTCAAGCAAGTAAACTAGTGGCTTCGCCTACCTTATTGTGTTGTAGACATCTTGAACTGTAAGTAAGGATCAACTTAGGCTTAAGCTAGAGCTGCTCCTTCTATCACATCGGATTCTAGTAAGGAGATGGGTCTGATCTCTGCATCAACAGGAATGCGGGAAAAGCTTCTTCTCGCCCCAGAGTCCCTAGCAGCCTTAAGCCCATAAGCTACTTCCTCCAGTTGAACTGGTTGCTATATAGGTCAATTGAATCTTAGCCAGTTTCTTCTTACTCCTTTTGTTTTCATTCCCGGCCAACCGTGCCATGAAGAGTCGAGCAAGAGCAATCGCAGCTTTATCTCTTCCTTTGCAGCTCTCATTCCTGCCTTATAAAAGCTTCAATCTACAAAAGTAGAACTACTGATGACAGGTCTGGCCTACAACTGACTTGCTTTCAGACTTACTGGCTGAAGAGCAAAGAGATATCTATTTTACAGTAAATTCCTCTTAGAATAGCCTACCTAGTAATGCTACCTTGAGCCCAACGAGTGTAATACCTGGAGCGAGTAATAGAGAGGACAGAAGATATAGACTTTTTCTTTCCCAAGCTGGCGTGGCGCATAACCTCTGGACCGATAGGAAGATCGATGACCCGCATCCTACAACTTCAAAGAAGTATTTGTATCACACCCGAGCAATGGACCGGGGAAGGAGTTTCATTCATTTACGGAGTTTGGAAGCGAGGACGATCCAGGATCGACTGCTATCTGAAGAAGTGGAGTGGAATGGATCTGATTACCCATTGGCGTCTGCATTGACGCTTCTGACTAGCCCTACTCTGTGTCTTTTGCGTTTCCTTATTCATGTACTCATGTCTATTTCTATTTGTATGATACTGATATTGCAATCGATCTATCCCTTGGTCCTGCCAATCGAATTGTTAAGTATGTTTTTTTCCCTTTCGAGAAATGGTGACAGTACCAAATGCCGAATTAGCGGCTGTACCAAATGGTCAATGCCTCTGGGGTTTCCCTTCTCTTCAGCTCTCTCCGGTTTCACCGATGTGTTGTGGCATGAAAAACAGTGTACATGCACGCTTAGACGCCCTTGCTTAAGGCATTCACTCCCCCCCCGGGGAAGCGAGCTATAAATGCTTGATCCATCCTTTAGGCACAAGTCATTCCCCGGAATAGATCCCTTCGGATAAATCTCGAAACTAGAATCCAGCAATAGTAGTGAAACTCGGAGACCCGTCCTGTAACCCTACTCCAGTCTCGCACATCCCATCCAGGCAAAGCAGTCTTGCCAAACGTTCTAATTGTTGAATTACTACTTGTAAATATGTATTTCCTTTAGCTCTACTCATTGAAGATTTCCTTCGTTATAGTAACTGACAGGTCCAGGTCAAGAAGGAGGTAAACAAGTATGTGTTCAAAATCCAGTTCAACTAAGCGCTACTCACTCATTGAAGTAAGAATTTATTTCTATGGAAAGGCAGAGGTAAACTCATGTAAGTCTGTCTGCCAGGCTAAAGCACCCAATGCTGTCTCCACCAACGGATGGCTTGGGAAAAGAAGTACAAGCGGCGATGGAAGTTGAGTAACTGTCTTGGAAATAGGTAAGTCGGGCACATATTCTAGTTCCGATTCTAGGCTATCTATAGAAGAATGGAGTGTTAGAAATTCGACTATTTAAGCTGTTGGTGCAGAGGTAAGCAAGTCAGTCTCGGGTGGGAAGTCAGCACTATCAACTCAGGCGGGTCTTCAGTCCAAAGAAAAAGAAAGCGGTGGTCTGTACTTGAAAATAGGACTCTACTTTTTGATTGAAATAGGACTGTACTAGCATCTGCAAAAGGCAAAGCATGACCTATCGTGTAGTACTTCAGGTGTCGATCCACAGGGAAAAAATGGGAGAACTGGTTGGTTTGCACAAGTTCAAATATCTTGGCCTAACCTAATTTGTAGAAACCTGCGGCCTAAATTAAAGACTAATTCTAAACTAAAGAAAATAGAAATCGCCTAAGGCGCGTGCGGCCAAGGTCTTCCATAGGAGCTCGAAGGAAGAGGTTCTGAATAACTATACAATTTATAAGATGCAGTGGATTAGCTAGACATTGAAAAGCTGCCACTCTGAGGGAATTTGTTTGCATAAGCTACAGGTGCTATAAAGCAATCATGTACTGAGTACAAAGCTATTCCATTATAGTGAGCAGTATCAAATACGTAACAAGCAATAGAAGCATCCTGGCAGGTGTATAGAACTAGCAAAGTGGTTTAGGAAAGGGCATATGAATAGGCAGTTTGGCAAGTGATTTAGGTCCTTTAGACCAAAGAAAAGGCCGGGAGCATTTAGGTAGGCCTATCACTCAACCGGCGGCAGCCGATCGACTTATACTAACCGCGTTGGCAGAGCTACTCAATGACTCATTAGATCCACGAATTTCCCCATCTGCACAGGGCTTCCGCAAGGTTCTCGGCCCTTCTTCCGTGCATTAACTCAATGGCCGTCTATGGATTATATGGTTCAGGTGGACGTGGTCAAGTGTTTCGATAGCATAGACCATCGGTTACTACTTGAACATTTGTCTAAGCTCTTAGGTACAGATAACGCTCCTCTCATTGACCTCATCAATTGCTTTCTCAAGACACCGATACTTTCTAAGAAAGGGAATGACAGTGAAGTCGGCCTTCCACAAGGATCACCGATCTCGCCTGTTTTGATTCAATCATTCCTGCATCAACTCGACTTGCAATTCGATGCTATGGCCCAAGAGGAGAATGGGGATTCTACCAAGTACGTCTATTTCGCTCGCTACGCAGACGATATACTATTCGGCATTCCTATCGTAGGTGTTGGCGTCATGTCTAAAGTCTTCTTTCGAAGGCTGCAAGAAGTTCTTGACCGTATGTCCAGTAAGCTACGCTTGAAATTAACGTCTATTATACCTATAGGTACGGTATCCAGATAGGCAAGACGTACCAGTACCAGTAAGTTAGCAATCAAGGAAATCAATCACAGGAATTGAGCCAAAGAAGAACCGCTTAGTGGACACACGAGCGCCTACATCTGTTTCTGAAGAGGACGACTTGGAAAGGTAAGTAGGTGACTCCGCCGAGATTAGAGAAAAGTACATAGCGGATACCAGATTATAGAAAACAAACGGTATGGCACCCAATACTGAATGGATAAGCAATTGGGGCTGGCGGGGGTCCTGAATTCGAAACATCTTGAATCGGATTCTCTCTTCTCAGAGAGCTTGAGAGTGAAATGAGTGGGCCGGCCAAAGAAGACCACTATGGAAGTGAAAGGGGAGGGCAAGAGCGGTTCGAAGGTCAATGAAATGGGTGAAGTTCCCTTGTCAAATAGGGACCGACCCATGTTCAATCACTGAAGTGTGGTTGAGTGAGATGATCCGCAACCAACAAATGATTTGTCATTGTCTCTAAATCACTGAATGAATTTGTTTCTTATTTATATATGAGAACTAGAGAGTTCACTAGCGCAGTCAAAGGAGTTTAATTTCTCGTGAACTTCTGCCGGTTGAATCAAATGTGTTTGTTCAGCTTATAGTACGCCTTCCTTCTTCTTTACTGAACCTATATGGACTTCTTCCACTTAGCAGCTTCCGCACGAAGTCTTCCTCGGGAATGGTTGATCTTGGAATTTCATCGAGTCACGCCCGCTCCTGAAAAGGGGTCTGGAAAGGAAGAGAGCATTACGAATTGCCGATTTTTGAGTTAGGTTTGAGTTAGGAGTTCTAGTTTTTCCCCGGAAGTGGCAGCAGTTTATTAAGTAGAGTCGGTTGCTGTTCTTGCTAGTGGCCAAGCCAGGAAAGCAAGGGGAAGCTAATGCTAATACACGGTGAACTGCTTTAGGAACTCATACCATACTAGTCAAAGGCTTAGCTTAATAGCCGAATTAGCCGAGACTACCCTGAAAAGTAAGCAAGGAGAAGAATGAATTACGTAGGATACTGGCTACTTGAAGTCGGTCGTGAAAGATTGAAGCTTGCTTTGAAGGAAGAAAAGAGGGTGCTAGATTCTATGCCCTAGAAGAATAGAATATATGCAAAGAATAAGAATCTTTGCATTTTTGAATTGATAAGCGCAATAGCCATAGCCGTAGGGTCAATCCCCAAACCAGGCCATAACATAACCATAAATGGCGATGAGAGAAAAGCTATTTCTTTCTGCTAGCCTACTTCCCAAGGGTGGGAAGAATCCTGTTCACGACAACGACTCCGCTCTTGAGTGGGTAATTTCCTTTTCTTTAAAAGAATAGATTCTAGATTACTGGTCTTAGCGGAAGAGGAGCTCTTAGCGATCCCGCTTTTTGACTTATTTATCTCTTTCCTTGGAAAGAACAGTAGTTTATTAAGGCCTAGCTTTTGCTTTTATAGAATCGACTTTGAAAGTGGAAAATAGGTCTCTTCTTCAATGAAGGCAGAACTATTCACTAAGCCAACAGGTTAGCGAAGGCACTTTTTCCGGTCTTGCTGCTTTAAAGCGAACGAGTCTTCCTTATTCCTATGGTCATTAGAATAACCTATTCATCCTCTTGGCCACTCTGAACTCATAGGTAGCTGTGGTTCGGTTTACCTTCTTTCGCTTTGCCTTGGGTTCGGTGGTAGTAATAGTCCTTCTTTAGCTCGCTTCTTTGAAGAGGAATTGCCCTCCTGCCGCTCTTGGTGGTTGAGTTAGAGTCGGGGCAGGAGGATTCCACTTTCGCTTTCACGTCTGTCTTTACTTTAAGCTCTTATTCAAACGAGAATTGCTATAGTTGAGCCGAAACAGTCATTGCGAGGAAGACGGGAATTAGCAGTCGTTAGGCCTATTCAAGCCAGAACCCTAAAACTGTAAGCAGTAAGAAGGCCTCGAAAAAATTACCTTTCCTTCCTAGCTTGAGAGCAATACTACCTGTAATAACTCAATGAACTTATCCTACTTAGGGAACAGGCTGGCATAAAGGCATTCCACCATGGGACCGAAAGAAGATGTTGAAGATTTTCATTCATATCCCGGGAACATTTTTCACGGGGATTCGACCTACTCTTAAGAGAATAGAATCATCCTTTTTTGGAGTCAAAGAAAGCAAAGCTTATGAATGAATTGTGTGCTCTGAGGAACCTATTTCCCGAACCATTTGCATCATTTACAGATTCTCTCTCGATCGAGGACCCTCTTTCCTAAAGGCCCAAAGTGCATCATTCAGTCTGGATCAACGTACTGCATTCCATTCCAAGTGAGACATCGCAATATAGATAGAAAAAAATGGGTAGTTCTATTCATTTAAGGTCTAAATTGATTAGAAAGAAGGGTACAGAAGCCAAGGACAGATGGCTAGTCTGAAGACATTGACCATCTGGAGCGAAGGACAGTTGGCGAAGTTAGTGAGAGAAAGCTTGAAAGATAGGATTTTTTCGTGTGGATTAGTTGAAAAACGTAGAATAGATATTTAAGAAGTCAAGTCCTTTGAGAGCAACTCATGTTCAGCCTTGTCGGAATAAGCGCAGCTAGCCCTCTTTCTATTGGAGGAAAAAACGCTATCTTCTTCTATTTTAGATTCTCACTGCTAGCAATCATTAGATCATCTTCCTCTTGGGTTCACCCTTTAAAGTCTTACGCATATCTAATTAGAATGATAGAAAAGGATTATCTGGCAAGTTGACTTGAACAATGTAGGCGTCTGATGTGGGATGTTTAACGAAGCGTTGCCATACAAAGTCAGTCTCTAAGCGTGGATTGAATGTTACCCAGATTGAAGAACCCTTTTTTCTCACAGTCGGTATGAATCTCTCCCAACTTTCTTCACTAACTGCTTGTGCTTCGGCATACCTCAAGACGTGTGCTTTCTGAACTCATCGAAAGGATCTCGGACGAGGGTCGTAGGAAGACATCCAATTACTATTCAGATTCTCACAGCGCGATCATGACAGGCATCGCAAATCGCTATCCTCACGAAAAAGAAAAGTAAAGACCTTCCAAAGTTCCCGAAAAAGGCTCCTTACTCCTTATCTTGTGGCGCCCCTTCCTGACGAGGAAGATGCTAAAGACGGTTCGATAGACTCCTCGAGAGCCTGCCCGAAGCAATCCCTTCGATCGACCATCCCTTGCTTGACGAGCAGCTCTTTCTATTCGCTTGACAAAGCCGCTGCTGCTCTTCTTCTCACTGCCTGACCTTAGAGAAGACGAATTAGACTGCCGGATAGACTACTACTTCCTTTTCTTACCTGGCCAAAAAGCTATAGATTCCAAATAAGAGCACATCGACTAGGGCCCAACTATTTCTTTTTTACTAATAGTTAGCAGGTGTCCTCGTAACTAATCTTATTCCGTTTAACTATTTATTAGTAGATGACCTTCCCTTCTATCAATGTGATAGGAAATCCTACTACCATCGGCAAATCATAGGAGCTAATCCTCACCCAGGGGGGGGGGTCCGTGGAATAGGCGTACATGGAATTAGGGGCCCGCCCCTAATGGTAATTCACCGTCCCGTTCTTATGGGCAGACAGAAAGATCGGATTCGAAAACTGCCTCCTCAAGTGGGGTGCCCTCGGCGGCTAGGACACACGTTGGGTACTATTTGTGGAAAGTAATGCTTGGGATGAGCAAGTGCATTTGTTGGCTTTCGAGCAGTAGCGGCAGCGGGGCGGGAGAGTTGGTTATTCAATTGATCCTCTGATGTTGGCCCTTCTGCATCATCCAGCAAGGCTCGGAAGTCTGAGCTATTAAGGTGCGGTTGACGGATAAGAGGCCTTCGATATGTTAAGGGAGAGAGGGGAGAGTCATTCCAGAGTTGGGTGGGAATCATTGATAGAAATTTGGATTTTCCCTGAGGTACGATAGCGTCTGAACTAAGAAAGAAGGGAATATGGAAAGTGAATGTGGTAAAGGATACCAAGAGTAGGTTCCCTGAATGATTTTTAGGCGTCTTTTCTTTGAACAAATAAATCTATAAAGAAAATTGGATGGATCTTCCACCTATGCTATGAGTGAATCTTATCATCACTGGCGAGTGGTATCGTATCACCGTCTTCGTCCTGAAAACATCTGCAGAGCTAAGCCAGTGTAGGCTTTGACACTACTTATATTCGCTACAAGTATTACACTCGCTTCGCTACACTCTTCTCTTATGCTTCGCGCTTCGCATAGGCTAAATAAGCCGCTCATCCCTGGCGAATCCTACCCACATAGGAATGCGGAACCATCGGGGAAAGGCAAAACATATTCAATCCCAGGAGAGAAGTCACTGGTTCGATAGGACCAGGGAGAGGACCCTGATCACCTTGCCAACGAATTCAAGGCCTTAGGAAAATCATCCTACAATGGACCATAGGGACTGAGAACGAAGAAGACATAAAAATAAGGTTAGGGGTCCCATTCAAAGTCGTCTTCTAGTACCTTTTTGATTCTTTACCGAGTATGGATGGATCAACTATAGGTTCGAGTTTAGCCAAGATACGTACACGGCTAAGTGTATGAAAATCCAAGATAGAATCAGGGCTATCTAAAAGCTAGGAAGGAGAAGACCGGGTGATTGAATATGACTTGCTAACAGATCCTACTCTTCCTTAAGCGCTAGTTCTATTCACGATGGTTCAGTTTCGAGAGCAGCTAAAGTAGTTACCTAATAAGATAGATGAATATTCCACGATCTACGATTATCAAAATCTTCTTATAGAAGTCTAGTTCTTTCTTCTTTTATAAAAGGAAGTCTTGCTCTCCTTTCTTGCCGCTACTTGCGTTGCGAGCCAATCTTCAAACTGTTACGGAGAAGTCGTTTACTGATTAGCTGCTTGAACGTGGAAATATTTCGGCATATCTGCTCTTAGGTTAGTACGAGAACTCGACTCTACTCGTGCTATAGTCGAGGATGTACTTATACTACCCTAAAGAGGGATCAATTAATGGGGTGCATTTTTCTTAAGGCAATTCTAGGCAAGACCTTGAATCACAGGGTTTGTTCCTGGCAACCCAGCATTCTTTATCTTGGCGTAGATTGGTGTGATGGGACGGATGCCGTGAAAAAGCTTTTTTCTTTGACCGGAATCGACAGGTGTGAACTCATCTAGGATGAGTCAAACATAGGGGGAAGGGCCTCCTGGCAATATCCGGCATACTAGTAATCGATTATTTGGCCTTTTGCGATCGAACAACCTATGAACAGTTGTAGCCTACATAACCTACCTACCCAGACCAAGGGAAGAAGGTATCAGATCACTTCTAGACCCCTTTTTTTCAAATAAAGGAAGTGACAACGTTTGCCCGAAGAGGTTGAATCAATAGTAAGAAGATACCACCCAGGCACAGAATCCGAAATAACAATCAGGAATAGGACTAGGAGAATGAGGTCTAATTTAAGGAGTAAAGCAGTAATTGGGCTTAGTGCTCCGATTGCGCCTTAGGACTAGGACTGATAGGTAAATGCCCCTTACTCAACCAATGAAGGCGGGTAGGGCTTTTCTTTCTTTTGTTTAGGATTGGCAAGAGGATGGCTGCCTCGGCTTCAAAGCTGTTAGAGAATGCGCTCTTATCACTACAGGGACGCGAGATAAATTCCTCGAAGGTAGTATTAAAGGGATGGGGCATTACCGGTGTTAGCGACGAAGGGATTGTTTGCAAGAGAAGGTTGCCCTGTTAAGATAAGATACGAACAGGGGCATGCCACGCATAATAGTAAAAAAAGGGCAGAGAAGAGGATTGAGGGACAGAAGGAGCTGGAGGCCAACAAGGAATAGAAGAAGCTGTTCCACTCGTAGCTCTTCTTCTTTGTTTAAAGCTTCACTCACATTTCGGGAGCGGATGCTGCTCGAGCTAAAGATATGCCCCCAACTCTTGAACAGCTCTCACTTGCCTTGGCCGATAGCTTAGATGACCGACCGTTAGGCATGGTTACCAATGATTTAACAGTAGGCCGGCCTCTTGTTTGGTGAGCCAACCGGCTTCACCCGAGGATGAAGGTAGTAGAACAAAGAGGAGCCGCATCTTTTCCTGGCCGGAGAGGAATCAAGGTCCATCTCATTAAGGCCGAACATTTAGTCTCGTTCCCGATAACAAATAGGGAACATCTGGTCTTGTTTGGTTTTTCTTTCAAGGATTTTGTCTTTCTTGCAATTATGCGAACTTTGAATGCATCATTTCCTCCATTTCTCGGAACTTATCGCGGAATCTAGGCCCACTAGGACTCGGCGGGATTTCTGGTAAATAAAGCTCTCTCAGGGGTGGAAGCCTGCCCCCACTACTATAGTTATCACTCTGCAGGATTCGACAATGGATTTGTCTTCCTCAGTCTCTTCGAACTTTTCCAATCCTGCTATTTTCCCCCACTCTTCTGGAGTAATATGATCCCTGAGGGTCAATCCTTTCCCTTCCCCCCTTTGCCCTTTCAAATGAAAAATAACTACCAATGCAAAAAAATGAAATGAAATGAACAATTGCTACTTCTTTAATAAATTACACCGAAAATAAAGTATGTAAAAAAAAGAGCCAACCTAAAACTTAACTACCCTTGCCCTCCCACTGAACCCTTCTTAAAAAAAAAAAGGAAGAGCGCACCAAAACTAAAAAGAATCCAGAAAAACTCCGCAACTTACGCTCTCATTGCAGCGGCACCTGTTAAAGTGGCGGCAAGAAAGAAAAGACCAAAAAGAAGGTTTTTTTAATACCTCTGACGAACCGAACCAAGCAGTCTGATCATCCTTGCCCGTCCCCCCCTCTTCTGTCAACCGTTGAAAGAGCATAGCCCAGGAATGAACCATATCGATCCAAGGTTGCAAGGAAAGAAGAAAGGTAAACCAGACCATAGGAATCTTCTGATGAAGTCAATCAGAGAGGACGGTTAGGTTCTTTGTTGCCTCATCTGCTTAGCTTATAGAATCACACTGTTATACCTATAGATAGGCTCAAATCAAACGGTTTATCACGATAGACATTCCAATCAATGGTTGGACGATCAATACCATCGAACTATTCCATTCCACTGCTGAATGACGGAAACGGAAGCTTTTTCTTACTGATGGACTGATCCTGGGAGTTCAGACTGACGGTTAGATGGTTGTTCGCTGTGCTTATTTTCCTTCCCCACTTAAAAACAAGTGTTACAGAATGTTCTTCAATTCAAATAGGTATGATCCCGTCCATCCTTCCAGAGCTAGGCACCCGCTTCAGAATGAGAATCTTCGACAGAGATCGTTCCTTCAGTTTAGCAATCAATTAGATCCATACTGACTTAGCTTGAAGCATGGCTTGCCGTTTCGAGGCTCGATGCTACTCTTGGGAATTATTGATACATCGACTTTCAAGCATCTCGTAGTTGAGCGGTACTGCCGTCAACAGTACCAAGATGGAAAGGGACTGCTGAACATGGATAGAACGAGAGTCGAACTCGCATGTCTCTCTTTTCCTGTTAGGAAAAAAAGCCGATATAAACTGCTCCATATTAGCGAATTGCCTCTGACTACTCTTCCCAGGCTGGTCAAACTATACTATAGGATTCCCATTCACTTAGTAAACTTATTGGACAGACGGGTCAACCACTTGACCGAGGAGAGTAAGGTTCGTCACCACAGTCCCGATAGAAGGTAGAGTTTAAAAACAAACCGAAGACAAAGCAACGAATGAAAGGAAGGACGGCTCGCTTTACAACCAGGGCGGGTCTCGCTGCCGGATCAATACGCAGGACGCACGATCTACAAACAACAATAGGAGAGCCAACCAAGAACGAAAGAACCTGGAAACAAACCCGCGAGCGAATACCAAACAGAGTAAGAAGGAGGAAGGGCCGAAGGCGGCTTACTAAGCGAGAAGGCTCCAAGGAGCCTAATAACGCATTAGAAGGGAGCTTGCTGCTTTGCAACCTAAGCGGTATAGCTAAGCTTACTCATCAAGGGCCGATAGATAGAGCTGCTCTTGTTGCTAATGGAGAAAGATTGGAGTGAAGTTTAGTATGCTTTCTAAGATCAGAGGAGGAAAAGAATGAAGGTATGGGCGGGAAGGAGGAGGCAAGGCCCCCTCAATGTGTATTCGACTACTCATTACGGAACCACCGATTGATCCGATTATACTTCCCGCGGGGTAGCGCGGGGAACTTGCTGAATCAACTCCTTGGAATCGAGGCCTGACTGAGGGTCAATCCTATGGTAACCCCAACCTAGGAATGCCTGTTTCACTTCCTTGACAGAGCCAACTGAGATGCTCTGTCTCGATGTTGACCTAACATGGATTGATTCTCAATTCTGAAGGGTCTCATCCTGATCTCGCAAAGGATCAGCAATAGCTGTGTGTACTCGAGGACTCTTAGGGAAAGAAAAGCACTTTTTTCTCTCAGCAGTTAGACCGGCTATGGGTGGGTTGGTTATATACTGCGCCTTCCTTCTTCGAACCTTTTGGTATGTATTGCCCCCTAACTATAGATCAGATCCACCGGACCAGAAACTCAATTCCGCACTGCTGCTGAGTCGTCGGACTTATCCACCTCAGGGATTCGTGGAATTTCCGTTTTTGAATTGCGTTGGGGGAAATCTACCAAAGCTAGGCAGATAGATAGACTCCTTTCCCGCTGCTAAGGGAGAGCAAGAAACTAAATCAAATGATTGTTTTTTTTCACCAGCGCCCTTTTTTTGCGGGTACTAAGAGTCCTCTCACTACCAACCAGCAGACATCATCATCTGGCTGGGTCTTGCCGGTATCAACAACGAGAAAGAAGAACCAAATGGAAACAGCAACTAACTATGGCTCTTGGCCCAGACAACGTCCTAGGCGTAGGGGAGATCAAAACAAGAAGTCACGCCTAGACGACGACGCCCGTCCTGGGCTGCAGTAAGTAGATCGAGAGGTCGTTCCGCCCCTTGTCCCGAAGATGGGTAATATGTTCTCATACAATGTTGCTCCAACTTTTTTTCTAGAGGGCCTAGCTGGCGAGCGATCCCAGTCCGCGGCAGAGAACAAGACAGCAAGCGAGCGTACCTTTGTTCGCTTCTTTTCCACCAAGCACAGAAGTTTAAGGAGAACTGTAGGTCGGTGGCTACCTAAGGAAACTCCGATTCGATCCGCCCCCCGGCTGGGAGGCATCTACCTCATCCCGATCACAAGGAGAGGTTCACCATGATGGGGGGTCAGGTACTTTCATTCTTTGCGTTCCGGAAAGAATGAATGCATAGGGACCATCTTTTTTTTTTCGGCATGCTCTCTGATTTACGGATTCGCAGGGGGCCGAGGGCCAACCTTAGTTGACTGACAATGACAAAGGCTTGCGAAACAAAGTAGCGCCTTTGAAATGGAATCTTAATTAAGTAGTCTATCAGTGGTGCGAAGCAGCTTAGCCCCGGGGAGCTAAAGGTTATACCTTTGTAAGCGAACTGTGGTTCTTCTATGTAGGGTATTCCTCCTTTACTCTCTTAATTAACGTCGAGCTAAGTGACTTTGTGTAGCGTAGTAGAATGAAGGCTACGTACGCACCGACACTCTCTTATCCCTAAGCCTCTTCGCTAACTCGCTCGCCTACCAAAAATGAGTAGGCGAGGCTAGGCAAACTCAGCCGCTGACTTTGACTGTACTGTAGTAGACTTTCTAGCCTTTTATTTGATAACCCTTTCTCATGTTCTTTCATCCATCAAGTAGGCGAACCGTCAGGTCCTTAGTAGCGTTGACAAAGAAGAAGAGCCGGTTTAAAAAAAAGAAAGCTAGAATTTCCAATAGTGAGACCAGCTTGACAAGCTACCTTTCCTCTTGATATGAGGTGCGAAGAGAAACATCTCTTTTTTATGACTTCCACTTATCGATCCCGGCCCGGAAAAGTGACCGACCCCTTTCTGAATGAAAGAAAGGGTTTATGAGCCCTAGCCCTGTAAGCCCACACCTGTGTAGAGTAGATCGTTCAACACCTGCGGCACAAACCCATTTTTGACCAATTGGCCCGTATATCATAGGCGACCGAACGGCCGCCCCCGTCTTACTAGACCAACCTGCTATAATTATTCCATAAACACCTAGCGAAGATATGGCAAACAAATAAAGTAGCCCTATGTTCGGATCTGACAATACCATACCATAATCAAAAGGTACAACGGCCCAAGCGACCAGACTTAACATAAATGTAGCCACTGGAGCCATTCTAAAAAGGGAGAAATTAGCACTACTTGGTGAAATAGGTTCTTTTAGAATCAATTTCAAACCATCTGCTAGAGGTTGTAACAATCCGAACGATCCCACTACATCAGGACCCTTTCGACGTTGCACAAAAGCCATTACTTTACGTTCAGCTAGCACTAAAAAGGCTACTCCTAGTAGAAGTGGTAGAATTAAACAAAGTATTTCCGCTGGAACAGCTATGTACGTTTTCGATTTTCTATTCACTCATGATCGGGCCTGACCTGGTCGACCCGATCAAACTATTTCACTTATGATCTGGCCTGGTTGACCCAATCATGATATTGAAGGATGGGACCTTTTATCGAAAAACTCCGGATCCCGATAAGTTTGAAGATGGTGCTCCTGTTATGTTACTTCGAATGGAATCCTCACTTGACTAAGCATAAGCGAAAACGCGGCTGAGAGTAAGCAATCCCCTTTGCTAGTGGTTGAGTCATGATCAGAAATATTGCGAAAGAAAGTGAAATGTCCTATCGTCGTCCCAATTTGGGTAATCCACGATGTCTTCATTTTATGTATCCATCTTTACTCGTTTTCGGTGTATCGATAGTTCGTTGTACTACACTTTGAACTAACCTAGAGGCCGTGCTTAGGCGAAAATAGATATCAGTGAAGTAATCCCGGAACTCTAGAAATCGTTAATAATTTATTCCATTTTGTTAAATATCGCGAATCTAGTGGAAAAGGGCCCCTCTAGAACATTCCTTTGAATGGAATTGTTCATTGGGTTCGACTTGTTGTTCTCAAAAATAGAAAGCTGTCTCTCGTATCTTATTTTAAGGTGATTCATTCATAATATTTCTTATGTGCGGTTTCAAGATGCTCTAAAAGTATCTTTTTGAATCGGCTTTTGAGCTCCATTATGTGGACTTCATCAATTTAGGAATTTGGGACTTGGCGGTAGTGGTCAATACTAACTGCACCGTCTAAATGCTCCCTGACCAAGTTAGCATACTCGTAAGGGTTGAGTTGAGGGGGCAGCCCGTGCGCTAATTGGGCTTCGAGGTTGGCTATACGCGAAAAATGCTCGCTTTCTACTGAGGCCTGTTCTGTCCTAAACTGTTCCATAATGTTATTTGTTTCATAGGAAGATTCCAAAAGCACATTGATGCCGAAAGAATCTTCGGAACCGGTGGAGAGGCTATTCTGATTGAAGGCTAGACAAAAATAACATGACTGAGGTATGTAAATAAAACCTGTGAAATAGCTATCTAATATTATATAGATATAGAATACCAAAAGCCTGATAATGGATTCCAAAATAAGCCAAATAAGCTTTTTTTCTTTTTTTTTGTGCGCGCTTTTCGCCTGCCTTCCCGACCACGGATAGGCTACGGGGCTTTGCACTTCGGCCCCATTGTGTTAATACCACATCAAGGTGACAGGATTCGAACCTATGGCCCTCTGTACCCAAAACAGATGCGCTGACCAGACTGCGCTACACCTCGTCTCCCCCTCAGAACATATGGATCTACCCGATCGATAAAGACTCGAACCGCAGCGCTGTCGCCGACCCCGCTTTGGGCACAGGGAGGCGAGAACCACCGCTTTTAGGAAATAAGCCTACAATTCTCTTTCACTTGCATTTTCTTTCGTGAAGGCTCGCTCTCGTTCTTCTTACATCTTTCCCTTTTGTCTTTCGAATTGTATCTGTGGCTACTGCTGTTTTGCCAGTCTGTCTGTCCCCAATAATGAACTCTCGCTGACCGCGCCCTATGGGGATCATCGAATCGATAGCAATAAGCCCTGTTTGAAGGGGTTCATATACAGAACGCCTGGAAATTCTACCCGGAGCAGGAGATTCAATTAAGCGAGATTCCGAAGCTACAATTTCGCCTTTCCCATCAATAGGTTTAGCCAGAGCATTTATAACACGACCCAAGTAAGCCTCGCTCACGGGTATCTGAGCAATTCTTCCTGTTGCTTTTACAAAACTTCCCTCTTGATGCTAAACCATAGCTCTAACTGAGTAAAATTCCACAATTTCTAAGAACGATATGCTTTTTTTCATTTTCCACTGTGAAAGCTTCTCTCAATCCCTCCCTAGTCCTTTCTTTCCTGGGCACAGGCTTACCTGGTTGACCGCCCACATTCATTCATTGTTCGTTCTGAGGTGGATTCGAACCACAGCAAGCGCAGCAAGGATTTTGAGTCCAACGCGCTAAACTAAAGAGGATTTTCAGTCCTCTGCTCTACCAGCCAGAGCCAGAACCTAGAAGGACACTGAACACCCGATTTTACACAGCTAGACTGGAAACACTGCTTGTCAAGAGCACAGACCCCAGTATAGAATACTTTTTGAGTATGTTGGTAAGGTCCGGTCATCCGCTTCTGTGCTTGCACTTCTGCGTAACTAGGGGTGCAAGTCCAGTACAGCGTACTTTCATAATGGAATCAAAAGCGTCGTCCGGATATACATGAAAAATGTCTATATACGAGATTTATGACGTCCGGATATACATGAAAAATGTCTACGAGATTTATGACACAGAATGTTGTTCTTTCAACATGATTCCTCAACAATTGAGTCATTGTAACTGACTCTCCGTTCCACTTTGGTTTTCGAGTAATAATTACCATGATGAATTTCTCTTACTGCTTGGTTCCGCATTGGATTTAGCCAACTTTTGTTTAGAAAGTGGTGTCACGACCGTGGGGATCAAATGGATGGTTCAGGAAACTAGTGAAGCGGCACGGTCTAATCATATAGATGACCATACCATAGTGGTATGGTTCCATAGAAAACTACAGGAGGCCATTACCGCCACCGAAATGGTTTCCATGCTCCGTTGGATGATTTTCCGATATCGCAGTATCAAGCTAGAACGGTTTCAATTTGTAGGACGGGAAAGAAACCTCATCCTTTGGTGCACACTAACCGATGAAGCTCAACCCTCTCTCGAACTGAGCTATTTAAGAGAACACAAAGTTCTAGTAGTTCAGTGAAAAAACGGTCAAGCTTTCTTCCATCCTTCCTAGCTCCTCGAGCTTGCACCCGTCTCGCGCATCACTGCTTACTTGTGATCTAGATCTGCATCCTGATAAGGTGCATCCCGTTAAATGATCTTATGTAAAACTTATCACCACAGATAATAAACAGGGCAGAGTTTTGAAAAGTACAACTCGATCTTTCACCTCAGCTTATGGTGGTTACTTTACCTATTTAGGAAGTATGGCCTATATGTCATCATACCTTGTCGGATCATAACCATCCTCATCTTGTCAAGTTTATATGGCTAAAACTGTAGGCGGGTGACCCTGACGATTGCACCAAGACTGGTATCAGAGTCCCTCGGTAATCTCAATCATAGAGGCCAAAGTTGCTAATGTATCTGCAAAACCTTGAAGAGCTATAGGAAGTAGCAAGGAATCCCACATGAACTGGAAGCTAGATAAGCACCATCGTGGGTTTTGCTTCCATCGAAGACTCCCAAAGGTGCTATGAAATAGGCGAATTGGTCCCCCTAAACGACGAGTTCCAAAATCCCACCGAGTTATATGCTGTCTGATTGCTCGTTATGCATGTGAGAGAGTAAGAAGAAAGTACCATAGCTATCCCCTCTTTGGTCCCTTTCTTCCTCCGAGCGAACCACAGAGCACACCACCAAGATGAATAAATTGATCTGAA
Organism: Alopecurus myosuroides; assembly: GCA_028641055.1. Taxonomy (NCBI): domain Eukaryota; kingdom Viridiplantae; phylum Streptophyta; class Magnoliopsida; order Poales; family Poaceae; genus Alopecurus; species Alopecurus myosuroides. Next base: position 17,702 of record JAPCYS010002117.1, read on the forward strand.
GACCAGCTAGCAATGGACATCAGCGAAGCAGCGCCTATTGTCGTCCGTCGTTTTTCTACTCGCTGCTCACGTTTTAGCTTTCCCTCTCTCTTGTATTGCTATTTTGTCGGTCGATTGTCAGATTGAATTTGTTGTATATTGCATCTGTGTCTACATTGCCCCCGCTGAAAGGCTAGCTTAAAGCTCTAGTTCTACTACCGACCACCTCAAGTTATTTGAGCTTAATAATCATAACGACTCGAAATCACCCTTCTAAGCTCCTTTGCCCTTTTCATATGTGCCCGAATAGAGATTGGTTTACCACTTATGAACCTGTTAGTGCTGCTGGTTCTGTTTTGATGGGTGATAACTCACCATGTCAGATAGAAGGCAAAGGCTCTATTCGGATCAAGATGTTTGACGGCACAATCAGAACTTTAACGGATGTTCGATACATTCCGAAGATGAAGAGAAATCTTATCTCGCTAAGTGCCCTTGATGATAAGGGGTACAAGTATTCAGGTGGAGGTGGAGTCCTGAAGGTCACCAAAGGTTCTCTTGTTGTAATGAAGGGTTACATAAAGAAGGCCAACGGTCTTTATTATCTTCGAGGTACGACAATTTCAGGTAATGCCGCCCCTGTTGTTTCAAATGAATTATCTGATTGTGATGCTGCTAATCTTTTGCATATGCGTCTCGGGCATATGAGTGAACTTGGTTTGGCAGAATGAAACAAGAGAGGACTTCTTGATGGATATAGCACTGGCAAGCTGAAGTTCTGTGAGCATTGCATCTTTGGCAAGCACAAGAGGGTGAAGTTCAATACTTCGTTTTTATCAACATCCGGTAAGCAGAACGGACAGAGAACTGTCCCGATTTCTCGTAATGCCAGGCCCAAAAGTCCTCCATCCGCATAGCAGCAAAAGTAGGCATTTCTTTGATACTTACTCACCTGTGGCTAGATTTACCACCATTCGAGTACTACTATCACGGGCTGCCTCGCACGGTCTTCTCGTTCATCAGATGGGCAGACGGCTTTCCTTAATGGGGAGTTGGATGAGGAAATTTACATGGAGCAGCCAGATCAAGAGTACCCGCGCATTCGCCTAACCCCGGGTTTTTTCGATCAAAATGCAGATTTTTTAGAAAATAAGCCCGCATCTGACCTTGAAAAGAATCACCAGTTACTTGATCCATCCCTGCGGTAAGTGGGAACGAATGTTACAGCCGATGGTAGTAGGATTTCCACAGGTTGAGCTCCTTATCTTTTTACTTTTCTAAGGATAGCCGAGTAGATATACTAGAATGGGATGAATCGAGCACGAGAAATCACTAGGCACAGGGGAGCCGTAAGGAAGAGGAGTAATATCGTTATAAAGTTCACGAATTCGATTCATTTTTGAATCGATAAGTGAACACGGAATCTCGTCTTGTTCCCCTTGGTTCCGAGTCGATTTCGCTTGTCGAAATCATTCAATCCATAAGTTTTTGTTTTTTCGATCGAGGTCAGCTGAACACTTATTTTCTCTTTCAAAAGTGGTGATGGTGTGGGTAAATTCAATCGATATCTTGTTTCCCCTTTCCGAGGCGGGGAAATCAGTGATGAATTGTTAGAAAGAGGGCTGAGCTAGGACTTTCTATAAAATGGAGCTTGATCGGTCGGCCTCCCAGACCCAAATTAAGTTACCAACACGGAATGACATTTGAAACCTGACTTCCTGTTTGTCATTGGAAAGAACGGAAGAGCATTGTATTCCTCCTAGGAAATAATACAACAGGTCAAAATAAGAACGGAGAAGATTCGTTGATACGGAGCTGGTCCATTTTACAAGCGATCCCCTATTCTGCATCCCGAAGATCATACGGCCCAGAGCCAGAGCGATCATTACAGATATATAGGGACAGCAAGAATCAGTAAATACCGGGGATACCTTACTAAGCATTTCCTAGATCTTGAGTTAGGCGTAGCTACTTCCTCCCCCCATGTTATCCTGATTCCCCATCCTTCCGCTGAAGCTAAACCAGTATCAGTTGATGGCGAGCATAGTAGAGGCGGCTTTATCGTCTAAAAAGCAACCGGCTTTCGAGTAAGAAAGGGCCCCTTATAGAAGCACTTGAGCGTGGTTTCGGCCGGAGGGAATGTTTTTCAAAATCGACCCGGGCATTCGTAGAGGGGAAAGACAGCCATGCGATAAGCGAGGGAGAGGTCTGTCTTCCCAAAGTAGCCGCCAAGCCTTCCACTCGATACTTTGTTTGCTATTTGAGTCTCCACCAAGCAAAGAATCGACGGCGCACACTCCTTCGCGAGATCGCACTGAAGGTCTACCCCCACTGGTGTCAGCCCTTCTTCGAACTGATCAACAATGTCCGCCACCTTCATCTGGAATTGCACCGTAAACGGGTTCGCACCGAGGATGCGGAATCTAATGTCGCGAGCCAAGGACCATGCAGCACGCATGTCGTCGAAGAAGGCCGACTGGCTAAATCCTTTCGACGTGTGCACCTTCACAACCGCCATCCACTGCGTATTCTCTTCCACGCTAGGCACCTCCTCTTCCCAGATCAGATCATCGAAGTCCTCGCATGAAAGAATGCCGTGTTCCTGTCCCCTTCCTTTAGGCAATCCACTCTACTTCGTTGTTTAGCCAAGATTTCCTCTCTAAGGAGGAGCTCGGCAATGAATTTGTTTGGCTAGCGTCCGCTCACGATCACTCCCAGGCAGGCAAACAATCGATTTACCATTTTATGATCCAAGATCTGGGCACAACATACTTACTAATAGATGAAGATGAATGCGTGTCTTTTTCTTCCAGTGTCTAAGTAAAGTATTCATTCTATATTCTTTGGCTAGGTAGCATAAAACATAAAGGAGTCTAGGTTCGGGACTCCTAACCTTATCGATAGTGGACATAGTAGTGGACCTTGGCGCAAGCCTTAGTAAGTCGTCTCGCAGGCGTACTCGGTACTCGAAAGTAAATGCTGCTAGCTAATCCATAAGCACAAAAAGAGGGTAGACTTCATCCGAGACACATGGGTTCTTTTGCTTCCTTCAAAGAACTCGTCTTTGAGCCTCTAAAAAGAAGGGCATAGTATCCCAGCCACCTAGACCACCTAAAAGGAAGGAATTGGTCTTTGGCTTTGAGTGATCCAATCATTGGTGAATGGGTTCAGTAAGGTAGAAGGAAAGGGCCCCTCCCGACCTGGGAAATTCACAGCAGGAAAGACTGGCGCCGATCAGCGAAAGCGAACCCTTCAGTACATCGCGTTCAGCCCTCCCTCAAAATCCCATTTGTTTTATTGAGGAATCACTCTTGATCCTCTAAAGGCTCTTCTCCGTCTATAACTCAAAGTCCATCTGTCTCTCGTGGAAGCGCTTTAGAGTGCCTAGAAGATCCAGCAAACGGGGGTGCCAATGCTGTCCCAAGACCAGATCACGGTAGGTAGCTGCTTTAAAGAGGTTGGGAGACAGACTGGTGAACAATCTTCTTCTTGTTTTCTCCGACCTAGAGCACTCTTTTTTTTTTTCAATCGTACGAAGAAACTCCGTGAAAAACCCAGCTATCACTCCTATGAGACGGCTAACTCCCAACTCCCGATACATTCTTTAGAGTCGACCAAAGGACTCGTTGGTTTGGACATAGTTTCTTTGTTCCTGTGTTTCTGTTTTGCTCTCCCCTTTTTTCACTTAGTTTAGTTGGAATGGAAAGAGAACTTCCTTCAGCCTTTTTGTTGCCTGGTTCGGTCTCTCTGAGTGGAATAAGTGGGTCCTTCTTCTTTTTCCTTACTGATGAAGGTCGAAACTGAAGATCGAATCAAGCGGAGTCTGGATTCCTATGTTCGTACCAACTCAAATGATTGATGAATTGGATCTTGAGTATGCTCACTTCGCTACTCAGCAAGGGTGAAAGAATGACAAAGAGACTGACATCGCAGAGGATGGGAAGGACCCAATCGCCTGCCTCTTTCTTGGTCCCCCCTGGTGGGTACTTTATAGCTCACAACACGAGATAGGCAGATATGTGACATAGTCTCATTGCTTTCATTGACAACAAGACTCTCTTCCTGATTGGGATTGGTCTGTGCAGGATCTCCTTCCCTATGAGACTCTTGCTTCCCTTTGAAAGAGGCAGACCCCTACTTCAATTGTCATCTGACGACTCTTCCCCAGCTGTGGACTCAGACCTCTCACAACAAAAAAAAGAAATCAAACGAATCCGAATATAACCAATCTATCGCCTTTGATGACTCGTTGACAGCCTCCTCAACCCAAGCTTCCATCTCCTGCTCCAGACATCGGCGCTTGCCCGCGCCAGTCCATGAAAGGTGGATGAAGGTGAGTTTGACTACGAACTCGAGGATGCTGGGAACGATCTCTTTTCGGGGAATCACTCCCGTCGAGAGGCCCTCTTGCTCCCTTTTTATGAATCTGGGAGAGAGGCAAAAGATAAGTCCAGAGAGACCTCTACTCTTTCAGGGAAAGGAGGGAGATCGAATGCGAGATGGAGTCCCTGCCGAATGGAATGGACATCCTTGGGGACAGCTGTGTAAGACTGAATTTACCATAAAATTGGACGGAAAAACTACTACAAAGATCACAAGAAACCCAGCTCAAAGTGAATGGAGAGAGAACCCCTGCGCCTTGGAAGGATCTGAAGCTGTTCGGACACTCATAGACAAGTGAACTCCAATCCAGGATCCCTCGAAAAGTGAAGTGAACTAGCCAGGTAGAACAGTCAGGTTAGGAAAAGAGTCTTTCATGTCAAGGTGAACATAGACAGACAAGGTTAGTTTGTTTTCCTTAATTCTCAGAGAGAAGACTCGTTGCTGGAACCGAGAGCACTGGCGATTGCTTTCTTTCTGACCTCTTCAGCCGAGAAATTCCATACCTTCCACCGACTTCTTTTGTGTGTGGCCAGAACGTGATGCTTTCCAATGCCGAGTACTTTTCTTAACAACGTATGAAGCCCGTAAAACCGAAATCGATCCAAATCCACGACCTTGACGATCGAGGAAAAAGGGTATGTATTATTATGGTGTGAGCCTTCTTTCTTTTTGGCCTTAGATTATCATAAGCGAGGAATGGTGCATGCTAGCCTTCAGACTATACTTTATTGTAGGGAAGGGCAAAAATGGAGAATATCTTTAAGAACCCTAGACTGAATTTCACTTGGAGCAACAGGGGTCAGGTCACACTATATCAATATCATAATTATCTAAAAAAGAAATTTATACAGATTAGCCGTAAATCAATTTTATTTTGTTATGCCATTAAGGAAACACTATTTTGGATACAATACCCATTTTAGAACCGTTCACTACTAACAAATAGAAAATCTAAAAATAACAATAAAAAAAATAATATAGTTAATGGTTCCGATTTGTCCTAAATTTGGCAGTCTGTGACTGGAAATCCTTTCTCTTTTCAATAGAAAGAGAAGGTATTTAAGCAGTGTGTGTTTTGAGATACAATCAATCGAAGAGAATAAAACTGGGTCCAATAAAAAACAAGAATGAATTTGATTGGAAAGGGATAAGTACAAAGGGATTCGACGATCTAAAAAAAACACAAAAAGGGTTTAGTAATCCACTCCTACGAATATCAATTAGTAAAATAATGTGGATGAATAATATTTGGCTCTATTTTGGATCGGATTTGGCGGCATGGCCAAGCGGTAAGGCAGGGGACTGCAAATCCTTTATCCCAGTTCAATCTGGGTGTCGCCTGACCTAAAAAATACTTAGGATTTATTATTGTACGGGATGAGGGAAGGCTGGAGATGAGTATATGAAGCGAAGCGCGGGGTAGAGGAATTGGTCAACTCATCAGGCTCATGACCTGAAGAATGCAGGTTCGAATCCTGTCCCCGCCTTATCACACGTCAGACAGATACCCAGGATCCGAGTCCTGATCACCTGTTTTTTCATCCCTGTTGTTATGGAAAGTGTTGCTGTGTCAAATCGAGATTATGTGGGTGTTCAGCTTATTAAGCCATTCGTTCGTCCTCAATAGCTCAGTTCGGTAGAGCGATCGGCTGTTAACTGATTGGTCGTAGGTTCGAATCCTACTTGGGGAGATTTGATTCATTCTTTAATGTAAGAATAAAGAATTGAATTAAAGGGCTTGCTTTGACCCTTAGGAGTAGAGTAGGTAACCCGTTTGCTATCCTTATTTCGATTTCTATTGCATTCTATCTCATCGTATCACATTGTGTTCTACGATTCTCTTCTCCCTCTACCCCGCTTCTTCCCCTGATCTTTCTTTCCCTCTTCAGTGAGTGACTCGAAAGAACTAATTAAATAGGGGTTTTCGATCTGCTTTCTATACTTAAATTCGAGAAATTTTTTTTATTCAGGTTGATTCGGGCAGTTCAGTATTGAATTCTCCATCCTTTCGAGTACTAAAATGCAAGAAATCTCGTCGTTGCTACTTCCCGAATTCCAGTTGGCAAATACAATTCTAGTTTGGAAGATCGCCTGAAGGTGTTAACTCTGAACCTGAAGAAACAGAGCAGGCAAGTTCAGAAGCAGAGAAGAGTCAGAAAAGCGGGGCAATAGCAATCATTGAAGCGGGGTAGAATGCATAAAATGCAATACGTTCCCCACGAGAGGCGAGGCACCTTAGGTGCAGACTCGCGACCGTGCTCCCAATCTGGATCTGGATATGAGATTGAATAAAGTTATGATATCGGATCGGAGTACCAATGCATCCGTACTGACTGGCAATAGTTGAGCCGCATAAAGCAAGCAGTTCGAGACTCAATATGCCCACCTTTTTGGTGTATCCGTAGCTTTCAAATACTTAGGTATCCCAATTCACCACAGGAAGCTCCTAAATAAGGAATCGTGTAGAAGACTGATTTTAAGCTAGAATGGGTCTTTCAACTGGTGCTTGATACGTGTTACTACGACGACCAAGAATCTTCACGGAGTGGAAGTTTGAAGCTCGTTGGCTTTGTGCAGAAGCAGTGGAATGGAAAGCAATAAATTGTTTAAGAAGAAGTAAATAGTTCAGCTTGAAACCAAACCCTAGTTGTGAGGAGGAAGACTCTCTTCGGTCGAGGGATGGATGGACTAGTGCCGTAAGGATGAGTGATGCTAGAGGGAAGTAGATCAATAGGTGCCGCTTGCTTACTACAGTGACAAGGAAATCAAACAAAGTAGTGGCCAGGCCAGTCTCAAGAATGGGTGAGTCAAGTAAACTTGCCAGTATGCCGGGAAGCCGGTAATGCGAGGGTATCTCCAGTCGAAAGGATGCCGGATCCAACTAATACGGCTACGCTTGAGGAAGAAGAGTGCCTACTCCTACTTCAGCTTCTAAGAATAGGCCCGGTGCTAACTCCACCTTCCGGACTGCCCTTCATCGGCACGAAAGTAAGATTGGACATGATAGACGGAAGCAGAATCGAGGCAGTATCAGTTTCCAGGTTTCGAGGAAGGAAATGTCCGCGGGGCTCTCTTATCTTCTTAAAGGATGAGTGTGTATACAACCAACCTATAATACGTATTTTCGAGGTTCCTATGCTATGGTATCCAGGTTCCCGTCAGGGAAGGGATAGGGTGCCGTGTTTTCCACAGAACAGTCTGGTGGAATCCAGTGGTATATAGAAGCTCTGTCCTTCTCTGTACGCATCCTCTCTAATCTACCTTTTCCCCTCCTCTTAATAGGATTTTTCATCATCTTGATTTTCAAGCTTTTGATTCGCAACTTCTTGAATCACCTTAAGCTGATCGTGCAGTGACATATTTACTGCAGCTAAATTAGTATGAGCAGCTGATGCTGTTGAGTGCTTTTCAAATTCGAGACCGAGTTCATAAGTACCATATGTGACAGGTTTAGTACCTATCCATTCACCTTTCCGGTCGTAAACAGGCACTCTTTTGTTAGAGTTAACAGCTAGTTTGAACTTCGTTGTTTTGTGATAGATGACAAACGTTTTGTGATCGATCCGGAAAGCATTCTATATCTAGCTTTTCAAAGTCATCTAACTCCGAATCTGATTCTGAATCTGAATCAACATCTTCAACATCAGGGACTTTTGCCTTATCTAACTGATCTGAAAACCATTCTGATTCACCCGATCCTTTGGCACACCCTTAAATTTGATAACTTTTTTTTGTTTTTGTATAGGCCTCCCTTCAGAATCAATCTTAGGTGGTATTGACAAGTGATAGCACTTAGGAGCCAGAAAATACCACTAGCTACGGGACCCCATACTCTAATTTTAACATACCAAGCTCTGTTGGAGAAACATCCTCTGCCCCACCTTTACTTATATCTTAGACTTATACTCTTCCTTACTTCCAGGGTTCTTATCCTCAAAAGTAACTCCATTGCCTGGGTTCGATTCGGCACTATGCCAGTGCTATCGCAACATGTGCTTTTTTGGAGCAGGATCAGAAAAGCGTGGGTTGAAGAGCGTTAAAGCACCCGGATCAAGATCAGCAAATCGAGATTGTATCCTTCGAATTCGAATATGGGCCAGCGCCCGGGTCGATAGTTGTAACCAATAGTATTTCAAGCTATAGATTTGTTGACACCTGCTTTTGCCGAGAAAGTGCCGGTATATAAGTCTAAGTACATAAGATAGTTCAGAGTCATCTCCGGCTAGTTCAGACTAAGATCTAGTTACTTAGTTTCCAGCTAGATCAGAGTAAGCATCTGCGCAATATGAGAAATCATCTATTCCCCGCTCAGAGTGGGTAAACTATTACGTAGGCATGTTACGTGATCCCAATATACGAACAATATCAAACATCCTCTCCACTATAGCAAACTCACTT
>JAPCYS010003960.1:0-26412 GCA_028641055.1 Alopecurus myosuroides
GACTGCACAGGAGAAGTCCTATGTCCTATCTTTTACGGTGAAAATCCAAGATCTGCCCTTAATTAGTTGTATCTGGCAATGTCCTGGTGAAGGTATTGTTTTGAGAGCATGGACTGTCTTCAGGGTGAAAACCTGAGATCTATGATCGGGCGACGACAGCGCTTGTGCATTGTTCCTTTTTGAAGGCGTCGCTTTTGGAGAAACTGGATTTCTGGTGCTGTGTTGGTGGTGTTAGTACTGTTGTTTCGAAGTTTTGATCACTTAAGGGACTTTTCTTCTTTGATATATTTCTTTTGTCTAGGTTTGGCCGTGTGCATCCGTAAGGCCACTAGGGCAATGCGTTGTTCCAGAGTCTGGGTGTAAGTGTAATATTTATCTTCTGTATTTTAATAAATGCTCTTTATATAAAAATAAGAAGTAGAAAGCAAACAGAGAGATATTCCGCCGATACTGCAAGTTAGTGAACCGTGATGCCTTCAACAATAGTGAATTTTAGCTTTCATACACTACCATTATGTTGCCTTCCCGATAAAAGGGGAAATCTCAGACATCATTTGAACACTTCTACCATCCAAAAAAATATTTCAGTACTTTCTCATATCCTTGCTTATTGATTTTACCAATGCCTTCTCCATGGAATCTGTCAGCTAAAAATGTATCACAAAAAATTTCATGTAGGAACACTCGAGCACTAAAAAAAGTCCTAGCTAGACCATAGTGGCACGTTCTATTTTCCGCTGCGAAAAAAATTCAAAGGAAGCCCCCATGGCGTTGATACTGATGTGGTAAACCAACAGAAGGAGCCGCAGCTTAGCGCACTTCTCACCGTTTTGGTTCATCGAGGCAGGGAGGAAGTGCCGAACTGACCCTGCCTGGAAAATCTTGCTCCGCATGTACTTCATCTCTTTCACCTCGTCCCCCATGGCGCCCAACCGAACTGTAAAAAGTGTAAATTGGTGAGTTAATTTGCAGAATCCAGAGCCGGAAAACTGAAGAGATTGAGGTAGATCAAAGCAGAGCAGACTAAGTGGCCGTTTTGGAAAACAGCGGTGCCTCCACCCCTATTCTCCCTCAAAAAGATTCAGGGTGAGGGGACGGAGGCAGCGGGTTGTGAAGACGATGGATGTGCCTGTGGCAGGGCTAGGACGGGCGGCGCGGCGGCTGGGAGCCGGGGAGAAAGCGCGGGGCAAGAACGTATGCTAATTAAAAGAAATATAACCATGTACCGCTTTTGCTAGTGTGTCCATGGGGCATGGGCATATAATCGTACAACACAAGCTTCTCATCATCTTCAAAGTAATAACCCTGTAGGGGTCGATGTATTCATTCCAGATGGCGCTTATCGCTGAAACACCCCTTTTAAACTCATCCTTGGGCAAGACCACACCCTTCAGCCTCTTCACCGCCGGCTTGGTTCTAATCACTAATCAGGCTCAGCCATGCATATTGTCACTACAATACCTCTGCCTAGAACTTCAGCCAGCACACTAAGCAGGTCCTCCTGCTCTAACTGAAGACTTGTCTCTCCTGAAGCAGAGCTAAAAGCGTGCAAATTTTGGCTCCTCCTTTCTTGTGAGGGTACTGTTTCGGCTAGAGCTACGTTTCTCCAGTTTTGGCCATTGCTACCGCTTTCTTGTGATAGTAAAGTATTGTCTGGACGCCTGGACCTAATATAGCCAAAACTTTATTCATGAGTTGCCATCACTGATGGTCAACTATCAAAACACCAATGGAATGCCGTTAGTTGTGCAAGATGAGGCGCCTAAGAGCATCTCCAGTCGCAGCCTCCAATAGCGGTCCGGATGGACGCCCGGCGAGGCCCTTTGGAGCTCGTCGGACGCAACAACGTTTTTGCGGGCATCTCTCTCCCACTCGCTGCCCCCATGCAATAGAAAAAGTTGTAAATAGAGACATGCATGTAGCCATTTTGGAAAGGGAAAGTGAGGAGAGAGAGCCCACATACGCCGCATGCACGCCGTGGTGTGAGAAAAAGGAGGAGAAAGAAAGGAATATTTCATTTGTGTGCCTGTGGTTGTATGCAACTCCCGTCCGGCCCCCGGGAGCCCCTACGCGGAGGGGTTGGGCTGGGTTTGCCGGACGGAAATAAGGGGGCGTCCGGACGGGAAGGGCCTTTGAGGGGCGCGAGTGGGCGCGGTTGGGAGTCGTCCGGACGGGAAAGAGGCTTAGGGGCGTGCTTAAGGGGCGCGACTGGAGATGCTCTAAATGATAATTGGTGTCGGTTAGCATATAAGAAACTAAAATCGAGACTCATTCTTTGGTTTCATGAGAAGCTCAATACCAAACAAATTGTAACGAACCATACACAATCAGAAGTACTATATACTGTCTGATTCCAATAAAAATGACCCTAGATTTTTCTTAAACATATGAAAGAATGAAATAATACAAGAGGCCAAGTCACCTTAACAATAACTATTGGCTACTTGTACTCACTCCAATTGTCTCAAAGTTGGACAAAAGTGGATGTATCTGACACTAAAATATGTTTAGACACATCCATTTTTGTCTAACTTTAAGACAATTAATTTGGGATGGAGGGAGTACATAAAACTAAAATAAGATTCGCCATTGGGTCTCATAAGAAACTAAATACCAAACAAGTTGTAATACATCTGCTTGTATATCATTGGAAGTACTTTCTAACCTATATTGTTTGATTTCCAACCAAAAGACTCTAAATGTAACATACCACAATCTATAACCTACTCCCCCTGATATTTTGCATAAGGGTGTCTTCTTCGAGTGCGGCTGATGTGAACCGGCGGCATATACTCCCGGCTAAAAAAAAAATTGTAGAGTTGATTCAAACTATTTGTAAAAGTTAAAAAAATCTGTAAAAAAATCAAATGGATAGGGAATGGAAATCCAATGCGCCACGAATGAGTTTCGGGACGAATTTGTATTCATATTTGACTACGGAAAAAAGACAAATTTTCATTACTACAGTACTGCTATATAGCAGTGTATATACGTCATAGATTTGTCCTTTTTACACAGCCCAAATGAAAAGTTGTTAACGTGCCTGTCCTGTTCCTCTCCAGGAAAAGAATGTGCATGACCTAGCCGCCAGGAGCGGCGACTAGGGGCACGACCGTCTACCACCGATCTTTACCGGCCGGCGCGCTGGTCCCCTCTCCCTCCGACTGCTGCTCCGGCGACAGGAGGGAGGGGGGACCTCGTTCTTTCGCTCTGTAGTTAGGTTTTGGTCCTGTAGATCGTGGGGCGCCGTTGGGGTGGTGGGAGCGGCGTCGCGACGAATAAATCTGCCACAACTCTACTCCCACACCGGCGTCGTCCCTCATGGCGACGTCTCAAAGTTGATGGCATCGTGTGTTTGCCGATCTTTCAGATCGGTGGCTTTAGAGTTCATGGATGGGGTCGGCGAGACGGTGGCGGCGATCCCATCAGGTGTGTCTCTCCTTCTGCTCTGTCCCCGTTGCTGCGGCGTTGTCTCCGACGTCATGGTGGAGCAGGGAGGATTGGTCGTCCGGGAGTACGCGCAGACGGTTGCCTGCGCAGTTGATAGCTGGAAGATGGTGCATCTTGTGCTGGATTTGTGGTTGGAGGCCGACAGTTCTGGTATCCTTCTCCGACGTTGTAGTCGTGCGGGGATGCCAGGTCTGGAGTTCGATGGCGTGTCCGGGGACACGTTGCCCCGGTCTGATTCGTTCAACGATAATAGTTTTGCTTTTGGCAAACTACTTTGGAGGTCCGTAAAGCTGCACATCAGCGATGGAGCCGCGTCGAGCTCAAGTGAAGAGGTGATCTGTCTACTCTCTCTTGGTGGTTGCTTCGGTGGTGCCGAAGGAGAGGGACATGCGATGGTTTTTTGCACAGGATTTTTCTGTCCTTTCAGTACTGTAATGTCGGTGTTTACGTGTCTTGTAACCGGATATTTATCTTATGAATGAGATCGTATTACCTTGCAAAAAAAAAAAAAAAATGAAAAGTTGTTTTTTTACAAAATTTTGTACTATTGCATAATACATGTGTAGGTATACCTCTAAATTTTTTTTGGAATTTTTGAACTTTTGAAATGGATTTCCTAGGCAGGAGCATATGTACCCAGGTTCAACACATCATTTTTCTGTCTTCTTCAGCCAAACTGCTATGCTCAGCCGCAGTGTTTTGTTATATACAACGTATGCACTAGCCAAGGCAATCACAATGGAACTTTTTCTTACAATGTTTGTAATGTTGCTTTGCTGCTCTCGTATATTTCGCTTATGCCTTACAAGATGCATTGCTATGAACTTGTGAAGTTTAGCCTCGATCGTTTAGGGTGAATCTAGATCATAATTACGTATATTTTTACTGTTCCTCAGCGATGGGAAGACTTTAGATTATGGATGTTCTCTCTTTTTTGCAGGAAAATGGGATAATGCTACAAGTCAACGGCAGGATTAGATTGTGCTTGGATCGGAGCTGTCGCAATATTACCTTGAGTAAAATTACCAGGCTGGTATGGTAGACTTCCTTGACGGCGGTCTTCCCATACCATCAGGCCCCAAAAGCACACCGCGACGGCCTACATGAAAACCAGGTCCATTGTACCATAGAGGCTGCAGCTGCCCGTCGCACTCACTCGCGTCACCACCGTCGACAAGGTTTCTCGTCGTCCCCGAACGCACAACGCGCTTCCGGCAAGAAATCCACGCAGATCCACCGCCTTTTCCTCCCGCTGACCCTCACACGCCACCATGTGTCTGGTCAACAACCATGTCGGTGCCGCTAGAGCCCGCATTTCCGAAAAGCCACCGCCACTGACCGCCAAGGAACGCGCCTCTCCCCACCGACCCTGCCCCCGCTGGTATTCTCCGACCAGGGGCCCCAACTGCGGACGCTTGTCCCGTGGTTGGCTCCGCCACGGCACCCACGACGGCGAGATCAGGAGCTCGGCAATGTTGTTCGGGCTCGATCGCCTTCGTCGGTTATGCCAGCCATCAAAGCAGAGGAGAGTGGTGAGGAGAAGATCAGCAACGACGACATCTCCTAGCGAGGACGACATCTCCTACGTAGACAATGACGAGGATCTCGCCAAGCTTGTGGTGGTCAAGTCGGAGCACGGTGAGCGTCGAGAGGCCAAATTCCTTCGTCGCCATTGGAGGCCTACAACGCGGACTAGCTCGAGCGTTGCCTCCGTGTTGACGCTGAGCATCAAAAAAAAAATCGTCGTGAGTGGGACGCCATCACCGATGTGTAACTGACTGAAGACGGCGCTACGATGCCGGCGATGCCAGCCCGGTGATGTTTTCCTATCGCCCCTTTTGAATCTAGGGTTTAGAATTTGTAGATGAAGTAGTCTTCGTAGTTTGCTATGTAAATTATGTCTAGTTATGTCGATCCATCTTCATCGAAGATGACCTTCGTTTTGTTCATTGTCTGAATTCTAAAGCGAAGCTGAACGTTGCGTTTTAAAAAAAAAATTAAGGGTCAAGTTTAGAGGTTCTATTCTACGCCGTGTATTTTCAGTCTGCAAAAGCTGCAAAACCCAAACTGTATATCGAGTTTACAGATCCATGGGAAACGGTACTGCTAGAGTTGCTCCTAGTCAATTTTAGTAATCCTTGGGCCATATGCCAATTACCCAACCTCAAAAAAAAAATGTGGTCAAGATATTTCTGTGATTGAACTTACACTATCAAGTATTGTCTCCGAAAACTCGTTGATGCACCTCGAGCTCACTAGAACTCAATTTAAAAAAAAACATAATTTTGGATCCCAACAATATCTGTTAGAAAGTATATAGATATGGATACGGATTTACTACATCCGCGAGAAGATTCGTCTAAAAATACATTGTATTTTGGGTAAGACAAAAAAGAAAAAAAATTGGGGTAAAATAAAGAGTTTTTACTCCTTAATGCAGCCCCAAAAAAATTATAGCCCAAAATAAACATCTTTTTAAAATTAAAATAAAAAATTTGAAATTCGAGAGTGCCATTTTCAAGCTTTTTAAAATCACGATATCATTTTCCAGTGAGCTCAGGTGTGGCAAATCTGCAAACACACCGTTCACATGCACCTGCTTAGTAACCACACTGACTCGCTGTGGACGGGATTTGCCCGCGCCCACTTCGAATGAATATCCTATCTTAAGTCATCTCCTCCCCCCCCCCCCAAGCCCCCCAAGGGGCCTTTTTAGCGCCGGCGGAAGCAAAAAAAGCGCCGTTTTTGCACCACTCGGCCCCCCAGAAGCCCAAATAGCGTTGTTTCGGTGCTATTTCACGTCGGCGCACCCAGGAGAAACCCAGCCCGCTGGGTTCGGCTTGGGGGCGAAAAGGCGGGACAGCCCACGCGGGCCAGCGCTGTCAGCGACGCGTGGGAAAAACGCGGGAATAGAAACCCCCGCCCGTGAGCTTCTTCTCGGCTCCCGCGTCGGTCAAAGGCTGCCGGCGTTTATGGCGTGGCGAGTAGTCCGGTGCATGCGCCCGTCAAAGGCTGCCGGAGTAATGGTGTGGCGAGCGGCAACGACGGCACGCGGCGCAGTAAATGGCCCCGCCAGAGCTACAAAAACGCGCCCCCACCGGCCCACTCTCCCCGTTTCTCGACGTTCATCCCCCTCGCCGCTCCCATCGCCCTCACCGCACTCATTCCCATCGCCCTCGCCGCACTCCAACCACCCGAGACGATGCCGCGTCGGCTCCAGGCCTGCCGCAACTCGCCTTTGTACTGCCGCCCCGCGGCCGCTACGCGTGTCCACGGTGACGACGACAGCGACAACTAGTTCCACTAAGGGGAGGAGCCGATGGAGCCTGAGCAGCCGGCGCAGGAGGAGGCGGAGCCCGAGCAGCAGCCGGCGCAGGAGGAGGCGGAGCCCGAGCAGCAGCCGGCGCAGGAGCAAGCGGAGCCACTGCCGCCTCCAGTCTGGCCTGACCAGGTCGTGGCTTGCAACTCGTTCGCCACATGGCGCAACGAGGAGGGCGCTGGCCTCGAGGAGGCAGCGGCAGTGGCCGATGCTGCAGCTGTTCGGCCATCCTTGGAGACCCATCAGAGGTAGGAGGAAGCTCGCGCCTTCATGGAGGCGGAGCGCCAGGTCTACCAGTAGCTCAACGCAAACGCGACGTCGGATGAGCAGCAGGCCCTCGTCGCGCGGTACGAGGGCGAGGCTGCCCGGAGCGACGACGGCTCGGACGACGACGGCGGCGAAGACTAACACGCGGCGAGCCTCGGCCTGCCGTAGACGTAGTTTTTACCTTTTTATGTTTTTTAATGTTTTTAGTTAAATTATGTCGTATTTCTGTAAAAATATCGTCGAATCCATGAATTTGCGTCTATTTCAACGAATTTCCCGTTTTTTGAATTAATTTGGGTCGAGCCTTGGGCTGGGGGGCGACTGGAAACCGTGCCCCCCAGGTTTCAGATTACCGCCATTTGGCGCCGCGCGGCACCAAAATAGCGGCGTTTTGGGTTCTGGGGGGCGACACGGCTGGAGATGCCCTAATGTATATATCTTTACGAGACACACACTACCAAACCTAGGACTAAACTCTAGCTGTTGGTATGATACACACAATATTAAACATAGGACTTACTCTAACTGTTGTTACAACTTCGTATTCGACAAGAGATGTATTTGTATCCGTAATCATTTTAAAATATATGGGTATCCATATTCGTTTTAAATATGAAAATAGATACGTTTCGATCTGTTTTCACCATAGTCCATTTTCATCCTAATGATCACCACCCTCCCCCCCCCCCTCCTCATAGCTCACCGCCTGGCAAGGTGAGCCCGCCACCGTGGAGAAAACCGTGCAGTCACGGGCCGCCAACATAACACCGAGAAAGAGAAGCAGGCCTTCATCGCGTTAGCCGTCTCATGTGACTCCGCGAGGCAGCCAACCGGCGGAAGCTAAAGCCAGACCAGGAGGCAAAGCTCGTGAGTCGCGCCGACGTCCACGATGGCGACGGTGGAAATCTCCACGATGCACGCGGTTGGGACCTTCTTTCTCCCAGACGTCGTGGCCAGCAGAAACTAAGCCGACATCCGACACTGCTAGGCAGCGGCGACACCGAGTACATCGGGTACTCCGGCGTCCTCCCTGCCGCCACCACAATGGAGGCAAATGTCCCTGGCTTGCTGGGGCTCCACGCCAGCGCTAAGGCCTATATGTGGGCAGGCAGGGGCAGGAGTGGCGGCGGGAACAGAGGGAGAGCCATGATAAAGGGGAGTTTGCTGCCAACAGGCTGCTTATGGATTTCAAACCAGCTGGTTACCTGGTTATTGTACTGGGATCCATGCCAAGGGCAGAGGCGTTCCACGGCACAACACAACACATGAATTTACAACTTCCTACTGCATTTACATCTTCGAAGTGCTTCGGTTCATCTCGAGTGCAGCGCAGCCTACGCCAGGCACAGTCATACCTGCTGCTCGCGCTCGAGGTTGAGTGTGCCCCACACTGCTTCTTTGAGGGCGACCCTAGTGGCGACACCGAGGGGAACTCGGTTCCCGGTGATCACCGGAGACAACTAGGGCGTTTCTGGGCTCTGTCTATTGACGGAGAGGAGGACGATGAGGTTGCCGTTGGGGTGCGCCGGGGAGATCGGCATCCTGGGGCAAGTATTGTGCTACCCCACCGAGTTCTCACAGATGGGATCTATCAATCTCGGCGACAAGACGGGCAGAGAAGAGGGCGTCCAAGGTCATGGCGCAGAGATCCGCGGCGAGATGTTTATAGGTATGGACTCCGCGTTCCTCACAGGCGACTCCACATTCGAAGGTTGCAGCGAAGATGAAGTTGGCGGTGATGGCGCCATCTACGTTCGTGGAGGATGGCGAGGATTTGGAGGGGTGAACCCTTGTGCAGCGAAGAAGATCTTCTTCACCGGCAGGTCTAGCGGGATCGAGGCTGGATCCACGATTTTCTTCGACGGGGCGGCAGGTAAGATCATGTTCGAATTTCAAAAAAGCAGGGTTGCCTGCTTCTCTAAGTCCGAATCGGCATGATCAGCGGCCGTTGGGCACGCGATCAGTATGGAAGGTTCGGAATCATCGGCCATTGGGCCCACAAGCAAAAACAAACGAATCAGTTGTGATTTGGAAGCAGATAACATCGGAGGAGGGTACTGCGTATCGCATCGTTACTCTACCATACCCTAATTCGATCGGACGAGGGTTACGTCGTGTCTTGGGATTGTCCTGGAGGAGATTCGCCGCCTCGCTCCCTGTCGTTTGTGTGCGGCGAGAGGAGGCGATGGTGGATCGTGGAGGAGGTCGTGGGGCTCCGGTGCAACACAATGTGGGGAGAGTGGTGCACCCGCCGGCTAATGGCTTTGCAGCGAATTTCGAGGCGGTGGACCTAGCGGCTATGGTGGTCGCGAAGATGGTGGTGCAGGAGGCCAAGACATTGGATTTGGTGCTGGGTTTTCGGGAGGTAACAGGCAGTTCGCGTTCAACGCAGCACCAGCAGTGAACACTGGACAGCGGAGGAACTATCAGCAAGGGGGTTTCTATGGCGCTCGTGGTCGTCAGCGATATGAAAATCAGGGTAGAGGATTCCCTCGGGGGCGTGTGGGTGGACGTGGCTATGGCTATGGCTATGGAAGGTTTCAGGGGGGTGGCAACTATGTCAATCGGTTCCCTCAGGCTGTCGTTGTTCCGGTGGTGAATCAACCACTGGTTGCGCCTGTGGCTGCCAACGGAACACAGGCAGCACCTGCACCTTTTATAGCGAATGCTCCAGTGGTTTCACCGGTCGCAGATCCTACTCAGGTGCCCGCGGTGGCTGTGGAGGATAATAGACAAGTGGTTACTCAGAACCAGTTAACTGATGCTTTGAAGGGTAAAGCTGTGGACAGAAACAAGTGCTTTAGGTGGGCTCTCGGGACATCATTTGGGTGATTGTGAAACGGCAATTTGTGTGATCTGTGAAGGCCGTGAGCATACTTTGGGTCCTTGTCAGTTGTTGGTAGCTCCCAAGCCGAATTTTGTTCAGTATGGTTATGCCAATGAGGACCTCATGTTTTTTGGGATGCCTTGTACTGAAGCTTATTAACCAAAGTTGTTGAATCATAGACTTGCTTCTCTGGTGGTTAATGGGGAGAGATGTCCATCCCTCAAATTATCACGCAGCTTCAGAGGTTAGTGCCTAGAGAGCAGTTTCAATGGAGTGTGTCTCAAGTTGGACACATGTCTTTAAAGTACAATTCCCTTCTAGGCAGGATTTAGAAAGATTACAAGTTTTTGGTACTTTTTGTGTACCTGGCAGTGGGTGCAAGATGACTATATGAGACTTGGTCTAAGAAGATTGAACCAATGGATACTCTTCCAGCATTTTGGGTAAGGTTACTGGTATCCCGGAGGAACATATTGGTGATTACCTCGCATTATGGTCCGTTGGCTTCTTGTTGGGAAACCCGTTGAGGATTGACATGGACTTCACCAGAGAGCATAAGGTGCTGCGTATTTTGGTTGGATGCTTGAATTACACCAAGATCCCTCCAACTTTCCTCTGTTTATTAAGGATGGTATCTATGGCCTGTCTTTTGAAGTAGAGGGGGAAGCAAACCAATCTGAAGATGTTCATATGGAGGAGTATAAGAGGGATAATGAGGATGAGGATGGTTTAGGTGATGACTTTCAAGAGGCTTTGGCTAAGAAGGCTAGTATCAAGAGAAATAATGAGAAGGGTTCTAATATAGACTCAGGTGTTGATCCGATGATTGAGGGAGGATCTGGTGGGGCATCCAATATGCATCAGTTGTTATCACATTCGAGTGCTGGCCTTGTTTTTTTCCCGCTAGTTAAGAAATATTTTGGGCAAGCAAGAGATGAGATACAGAGGGTTCTTTTTGGCAGGGATAACCAGAAGGGAGTGCAGGCAGTTGAGAAACCTTGTATTGATGAGGTGACCATGGTGGACTCTCGGGTTTCAGGGGATTTAGTTATGCTTGTCGAGCCAGGGGCGGAAGAGGTGCCACTGGGCGCGAACACTGGCTGCCGTAGCCCTGTTTTAGCTTCACGGCAGGCTACCGCAACCATTTTCTCTGCCGCGCGGGTGGGGCAGTCTGCAGCAGGCGTTACCTCTGCCGGGAGGGCAGGGCAGGCTGCCGTGGAGAATTTCCAGCCTGCCGTCGGGCCAGGGCAGGATGCTGTATCTTCTCGGCCTGTATTGCAGCGCTCAGATGCTGGTCACGTTGCAGAGATTGGTACAGGTGGCAAGGGTTATGCTATGATGATGGGAGTTGTTGCTTCAAGAGGGAATACGGGAGGATTTTCTCCTGTGAGTATTCAACCTGTACAAGGATGTGTTTCTGACAATGGTGGGGAGGCTATTGTGGTAGATGGTAGTATCGAGATAGTGGACATCACCTTGATACCACGGGCTACTGTTGAGGTAAACCGTGGGCTGCAGTTCAAGGATGGGACAGTTACCTTTTGTCACGCCGTGCAAGCCAACTAGAGAGGAGATGGTGGCATTTGGTGGAATTTGAGATCCCTCATCGGAGGGACGAAGGTCTAGTGCCAGGATTCGTGCTCAACCGGGAGCTGATCTTCCGATCCAGGAGCGGGCTTCTCTGCGTGCTTCCCAGCGTGAGATGCTGCTTGAAGGTACTTCCACCAAACGTAACCTCTCTTTTACTTCTATGCCTAATGATTTAATTATTGATAGAGCATCTAAATTAGGTATTTCTTTGGGAAATAGTAATTCTGAGAAAAACGATGCAGTTCTAGAGTTAAAAAAATAGAAGAATCGAGAAAGCTAGTTGTTTTGAGTAATACGCTCGAATCTGATAACCAGGAGGGTTCACATAGTTTAGTTATGCATAGAGCATCTAATTTATGTGATGATGATAACCTTGATAATGAAGAGGCTATAGAGAATGCATTGGCTATTCCTGTTGCTAAGACAAAGAAGACACGCACGTCCAAGATGTTGTGTCTGAGACGTGTAACCCGAAGAAGTAGTAGATTAAAAACCAAATTTTAATTAGAAATAATGAGAGGTTTATATGGAATTCAAATGGATTAGGTGATCCTTCTAAGCATCTAGCTATTAGTGAAATGGTTAGAGATAATAAATTTGATTTCCTTGCCTTATTGGAGACAGGAAGATCAAGCTTTTCAAATAGTTTTTGAATCACTTAGTTGGTGGGGTAGATTTTACTTGGTATTGTTTACCTCCACATGGTCGTTCTGGTGGCATTTTAGTGGGGTTTAATCCTGGTTCTTTTGAGGTGAAAATATTACAGCTAGAGACTTCTGTGTGAAGTTTCATGTTTGATCAAAAGAAGATGGCTTCAATTGGGCTTTTGTTATTGTCTATGGGGCTGCCCAGGATGACAAAAACCCGGAGTTTTTAGCTGAGTTGGTTCGGATTTGTGAAGGGGAGTCCTTACCTATGTTGATAGATGGGGATTCTAATATCATTAGAAGGAGAGACGTGAAGAATAATGATAACTTTAATATGAGATGGCCGTTTATTTTCAATGATATAATTGAGAGCCTTGATTTGAAAGATTTAGAAATGTCGGGCAGACAATACACCTGGATTAGTAGACACCCTACTCCGGTTCTTGAGAAACTGGATAGGTTTCTTGCCAGTGTTGACTGGGAATAGAAATATCCCTTGGTTTCAGTGAGGGCTCTAACTAGGACAGAGTCTGATCATGTACCTCTGTTCATTGACTGAGGTTCACCAGCTCATGTGGGTAATACATCGACATTTTCATTTGAGTTGGCATGGTTGCATAGAGAAGTTTTTTTGAGTTGATCAAAAATGAATGGAATGCAGAATGGATCCAATGCGATAGAGAATTGGCAAAATAAGATTAGGCACATACGTAGTTTTCTTAGAGGTAGATTGTTGCTTCTTATAAATGAATTGGATCTAAAATAAGATTAAGAACATCAGTGGAGAATATAGGAAACAACGAGATAGATTGTTGCTTCTTATAAATGAATTGGATCTAAAATCTGAGTATATGCCTTTGAGTGATCAAGAAATAGAAGCCAAGAGGCAGGCTGATGATTTTTTATCAAAATTAAGTCGTGAGAAAGATTCCAAGTGGGCCCAAAGGGCTAAAGTGAGAAACATTCAGGAAGGAGGGAATAATACCAGGTTTTTTCACCTCATTGCAAATGGGAAACGACGAAAGAAAAATTTTTCAGTTAGAACAAGATGAGGAAACGATTGTAGGACAAGAAAATTTAAAAGTGTTATTTCGGAATACTATAAAAAACTATTTGGAGCATCTGCTCCAACTTCATTCTCTTTGATTGAGTCCTTTACTGAGGATTTACCTCAGGTTTCTAATGAGGAAATAAACTACTTGCTGCTCCTTTTTCGGAGGAGGAGGTTTTTGAGGCCATTTCTCAAATGAAGCACAATAAAGCACCTGGCCCAGATGGGTTCCCTGCTGAATTTTATCAGCATTTCTGGAGTGTTATCAAGGTTGATTTGATGGCCCTTTTTAGTCAATTACATGAGTGATCGTTACCTCTTTATAAGCTGAATTTTGGTGTTTTAACCTTGCTCCCTAAGAAAGATGATGCCTGTAGGATTGAACAGTATAGTCCTATTTGTCTTCTTAATGTGAGTTTTAAAAATTTTACTAAGACGGCACAAATAGGATCACTTCTATTGCTCAAAAGGTTATCAAACCATCTCAGTCTGCGTTTCTTCCTGGTAGAAATATTTTGGAGGGGCTGGTGGTCTTGCACGAAACCATCCATGAATCCATTTAGTGAGCAGAGCTGCGGCCATAGCATCTGGCCTGTGACTCTATGTATCTATAACCTTTCTCCTTGGTTGTGCATGAAGAGGAAATTCATTATGATGTCAGTGCCGATCCAAGGCCCGAGGCAACCGGGAAATGACATTGATGTGTACCTAAGGCCATTAGTCGATGAACTTTTGTAGTTGTGGCGTGAAAAAGGTGTAGCTGTGTGGGACGAGCACGAACAAAAACAATTTAACCCACAAGCGATGTTGTTCGTAACCATCAACGATTGGCCTGCTTTTAGTAATATTTCTGGACATACAAATAAGGGATACAATGCATGCACACATTATTTAGATGACACTGAAAGTGTATATCTGGATAAATGTAAGAAGGTTGTGTACCTCGGGTATCGTCGTTTTCTTTCGCGCAAGCATCCCTTAAGAAAAGCAGGCATGCATTTAAATGGTGAGGCAGATACCCGGGAGACGCCTATCCTTCGACCTGGTGATGATGTATTTGATATGGTGAAGGATTTGAAAGTAATCTTTGAAAAGGGTCCTGGCAGACAAGTTGTTCCGAATGACGCTAACGGACACGCACCCATGTGGAAGAAGATATCTTTATTATGGGATCTACCCTATTGGAAAATCCTAGATATCCGCTCTGCGATCGATGTGATGCACCTGACGAAGAATCTCTGCGTGAATCTGCTAGGATTCTTTGGCTTGTATGGGAAGTCAAAAGATACATCTGAAGCACGGCAGGACAAGCAACACACGAAAGGACGAGACAGGAAGAATCCTGAGCGGTTTCAAGGTGGTCCATCCAGCTACGCTCTTACCAAGGAAGAGAAGGAAATATTTTTTGAAGCACTAAGTAGTGTCAAGGTCCCGTCTGGCTTCCCGTCGAATATAAAAGGAATAATAAATGTGGCGGAGAAAAATTTCCAAAACCAGAAGTCTCATGACTGCCACGTGTTGATGACGCAATTGCTTCTGATTGTGTTGAGGGGGATTCTTCCAGAAAATGTTCGACTACCCATTGTGAAGTGCATTCCTCAATGCAATTTTTCATAAGGTAATCAATCCAGAAAGTCTACCAGTATTACAGACAGATGTGGTCCAATGTCTTGTCAGCTTCGAGTTGGTGTACCCACCATCTTTCTCACTATATATATGTATGCATTGCCCCCATTGGCTCCCTCACATCTGCAACCTCACCACTCTCCCATGGCTTCTATCGTACCCACTCTAACCTTCTGTAGGCGGAGGCGCTTTTCGCCTCGAACTACCCCTGCCCGCCCAGCTACAGCGTCCCCGCCGGTTGGACGGAGGAGTGAAGGTCCCTCCTGTTCCTCAAGGTGTGGCGCGTCGGACGGCCATCATGAACCACTACTACCACGAGCTCACGCCGGAGCAGCGGAGGAATCCCCGTTGGAATACCGACTACCGCCCTACTTGGGACGCCTTCTTCATTAATCGGCCTCAGAGTCCGCTCGCCAGGTACGAGGAGAGCGGCCCGCCTTCTTCGAACTTCAATGAGGCCGGTCGTCGGTTGTGGTGGGGCGGAGGACGGACTCTTCAGAGCGTCATGAACTACATTAGGGCCGGCGATAACCCCCGCCTGCGCTACCCTCAGACCCATTCCAGGCGCCCTGATCCTCCAAGGGAGTCCAGAACACTGTCCGACGATAGTGACGACGACGGCGGCGACTACGACGACTAAGAGTCGGAGTACTATAGGCCTAGGCAGGAGTATGACTAGCACATCAGATCCAGTCTTGCCATTATGTATTTTTTTTTTGACACCAATACTGTGGGGGAAACCCCCACAGCCCCCCCATTTATTAATAAAATAAAAGGTTATTTACAGATATGTACAATATATACAAGGGGATTAGGGGAGTGAATTAATCCATGATGTCAAAAAAACAGAGTTTGCACTCTTCACCCTGTACTTAAGCAGAGTGACTTCCTGTATAAACAGGGCCTTCCAACCTCTAAAAGTTGGCTTGATGTTCTTGAAGATCCATCCATTTCTTTGCTTCCAGATGCACCAGCAGGCCAGGATCACAATCTCCACAAAACAAGGGCCAGCAAAATGTTTTCTCGCAGACATGATAGCATATGATGAGGAGCCAGGGTGCCAAGGGATCTGTAAATAATTCCAAATCCTTGTATAGAATGTACAATTGAAAAAAAGGTGCCTCCAATCCTCATGAACTTGGCCAGGACAGAGGACGCAATCAGAAGAAGTATTAATGATCCAGTGCCTACGAAGCAACATATCCCTTGTATTAATTCTATCATGCAGTAGAAGCCAAGCAAAGAACCTGTGCTTAGACTGACACTTGCTCTTCCAAATTGCAAAAGAAATTGAATCATCAGGGACATCATTAAAATGTTGCTTATAAAAAGAGCTGGATGTAATCTGCCAGTTGAATGTGGACTCTTCCATTGATCTGTAATATCAAGTTGTAATTTAAAATGACCAATCATGCATTTCAACACCCTTAGTTCTTCATTTGCTTGAATTGACAGAGGCAAAGCAAAATTCTGGATACAGTCTGTGCAAATCAGGAAATCATTCACAGACTGAAGCTTGTCCTTGGCAAAAGAGTAGAGCCTTGGAAAGGTTATCTTAAGTGATTGAGGCTGCCACTTGTCCTCCCAAAACAATGCAGTGAAACCATTGCCTACACAACATGTAGTGTAATTTCTGTAATTCTCAGATAATGCCAAGATGTTTCTCCACCAAAAAGAACCAGAATCTACCACAGCATGAGGAACAGCCTTATAATAGTAAGCATCAATAATAAGTTGCACCCAAGGCAAGGCTTCCTGATTATAGAATTTATCAAGATGTTTAAGTAGAAGAGCAGAGTTCTGGATTTTCAAGTTAATAACCCCCAGCCCTCCCTTCTTTTTGGGTTTACACACCATATGCCAAGCTGCAAGGGAATGAGCTTTTTCCTTTCCTCTTTTACTCCACAAGCAATGCCTTCTTGCTCTGTCAATAACTTCAATGACACCAGTAGGAATAACTAGGGAGAGCATATAATAGGTTGGCAATGAAGACAAAACAGAATTCACTAGCACCAGCCTATCACCATAGGACAGAAAAGAGGAAGTGGCAGAAAGCCTCCTTTCAACTCTATCAATCAAAGGAGAGAAATCCTTGATAGTGGGTCTAGTGGTACCCATAGGCAATCCAAGATAAGTGAAAGGCATAGACCCAATTTTACACTGGAAAAAATCAGCCAGAGCACTAGCTTCCTCAGAAGTTAAATTGATAGGAATCATAGATGATTTATGAAAGTTGATTTTCAATCCTGTAAAGGCAGCATAAGTATTAAGAATGCCCTTGAAGACCTCCAGGTCTTTTTTGCATGCTGGAAGCACCACAATTGTATCATCAGCATATTGGATTATAGGAAAATCCTTTCTGACTGGGATAGGAGAGGAAAGCAGACCATCAGAGTATGCTTTATTGACTAAACTCTGTAATAAATCAGCTCCTTCAACAAAAAGAAGTGGAGACAAAGGATCTCCCTGTCTAACTCCTCTTTTGCAGTGGAATTTTTTCCCAGGTATCCCATTAAGGAGAACAGAAGAGAATCCTGGAGCTAGAATTTCTCTGACCCAATTGAGAAACAATTCTGGAAACCCTTTAAATCTCAAGACTTGTATAATGGCTTCATGCCTTGCTTATCTATCTATGCTCTCCGTTTAGTTTTAGATCCACTTGTCATTATGTACTGCCTTGTTTATCTATCAGATCCAGTCTTGCCATTAGTTATAGCGTATTCTTTTATTTAAAACAGAAAACAGACACGCTAGTGCTCCGCAATTCGCTGGAATACAAATTCTTTTATTAAAAACAGAAAAAAGACGAACACTACTCCTCCTCCTCATCGTTGGGGAACTCGTCGGTGACCTCTTCCTGGTCGTCTTCGTCGGCGAACTCGTTGGTGACCTTCTCGTCATCGGAGGTGCACGATATCGTGTCCAAGATAGGCCCCCACCTTGGATCGTCGGAGGCCCAAACTATGCCGGCGTGGTCGGCCTGGCGGAGCTCTTGCAGCGCCTTAGTCCTCGCCTCCCGGGCTGCCTCTAACGCGAGGTGGCGTTCGAGGCGGCGCGCCCCCCGCTCAGCCGCGCGGGTCTGCCAGAGCTCCTCGTCGGCATGCTGCTCCTCCGGATTGTTCCGGTAATACTCGCGGATGGTGCATCGTCCCTGGAGTCGACTAGGCCCTAGAACGCGCGGTGGCGGAGGTGGCAGTGGTCGGCGGCGGTGACGATCTGCGGCGTCGGCGCCCTGGCCTCCGCTTCATAGAGGGTGTGGCGGTCGTTGAAATTCATCAGCGACCGCGGGCGGTTGAGGCGCCAGGCCGCCTCGTCCCAGGCGCGGGCGGCCTCCGCCACCGTCTTGAAGGAGCAGAGGGGGATGCGGTCGTCCCTGTAGCGGATCTCCGTGGTGAACATTCTGTTTTGCCGAGCTCGGACGCCGCGGAAGCTGGTGGTTCTGTTCCTCCTCGGAGGCATGGCGGCGGCGCGGTGGTGCGTGGAGAGGAGAGAGGGAGAGGAGTGGACACGTGGAGAGGAGAAGACCCTATAGGCGTGACATTTTATACCGCGCTCGCGGTCACGCGGCACAACTCCCGCGCCACACGGCACGCGGCACAATACGGGGAAGAAATACGGCGGGAGGAAAATGTGGCAGGAGGAAATGTTTGAAAAATCAAAAAAAATTACTAGTTTAAATAGTTAGAATAATTATTATTTTAAACGAAAAATGTATTTGAAATGTTTATGCAATTTTAAACCCTTTTCATATTGAAAGTTTCTCCAAATTTAAAACCAATCATAAACTAGTTTTTTTAAATGTTTGAAAAATCAAAAAACTGTTACTAGTTTAAATAGTTAAAATAATTATTTTTTAAAACAGAAAAAATATTTGAAATGTTTATGCAATTTTAAACACTTTTCATATTGCAAGTTTCTTTAAATTCAAAATCATTCATAAACTAGGTTTTTTAAAATGTTTGAAATTTCAAAAATTGTTACTAGTTTAAATAGTTAGAATAATTATTTTTTAAAAACAGAAAATGTATTTGAAATGTTTGTGCAATTTTAAACACATTTCATATCGAAAGTTTCTCCTAATTCAAAATTATTTGAAATATATTTGAAAAACATTTTGAAAAAGTATTTAAACGAGGCAGGGAAAAAAATGGCGACGGGAAACCAAAAGACGAAAAGTTAGGCATTTTGCCCCGGTTCGTGTTACCAAAAGGGGGAGGTGCGCGGGCAAGCGAGGGCCCACCTCCCCCCTTTTGCCCCGGTTGGTAACACGGAACCGGGGTAAAAGACCCCCTTTTGCCCTGGTTCGTGTTACCAACCGGGGCAAAAGATCCCTACCTATATAACCCCGGGCGGTGGCTCCGCCCGGGGCAAAGGCGCAGAATTTCCTAAGTCCCCGACGACGAGAACCAGAACGACGGCGTGTGGCTGCCCGATTTTCGCCGCCGGGGATCCTCGTCGTCATGCCCCTCTGCGCCGCCGTGCTCCTCCGCGACCGTCCACGCCGCCGTGCTCCTCCGCGCCGCCGCGGACCTCGCCGCCGGTCTCCTCCTCTCCTCTGCCGCTGCGCCTCGAGGTGAGCGACCTCACCGGCCGCGCGCCCTCACATTTTTTTAAGCATTTTCTTTTTAGTGTTAACATTTTTTTTAGTACCATTAGGGCATTAGGGCATATTAGCTATTAAGGAAATTAGCTATTAGCTATTACCTTTTTTTTCTTAGTACTAGCTATTAGCTATTTTTTTAGTACCAATTTTTCTTTTTCTTAGTACAATTAGCTATTAGCTATTTTTTCTTAGTACCATTAGCTATTAGCTATAAGTACCATTAGCTATTAGCTATAAGTATACCATTAACTATTAGCTATAAGTACCATTTTTTTCTTAGTGCCATTATCTATTAGCTTTTTTTTCTTAGTACCATTAGCTATTAGCTATAAGTACCATTAGCTATAAGTAATATGCATTAGCTATTAGCTATTTTTTTTCTTAGTACCGTTAGCTATAAGTAATATGGATGACTTTTTTTTTCTTAGTACCATTGTCTATTAGCTAGAGGCATATTTTAGTACCATTAGCTATTTTATTAGTACATTAGCTATTTTAGTACATTAGCTATTTAAGTATTGTGTTTTCTTGTAACATTGTGTATATAAAATTAACTATTTTAGTATAATAGCAATTTAGTATCATTAGCTATTTTAGATAGTACCATATACTATTTGTGTTTTGTTGTAATATTGTGTATATAAAATGGAGTGTAACAAGGCTGCTTGTATGTGTCCACCCTAAATATGAGGCACATACCGATGACCATCTTTTTCCTGTTAAAAGGAACGAAGGCGGGGGTTTTCTGGACTTCTTTGGAACTAAATAACGTCACATATGTAATATTATATATGGTTGGTGAGATCAGAAAGAAGTTGGACCCTTTAGTGCACATCCGTAATTGTGACATTCCTCGTAAATCCTGTCCAGGGTTATGCAGAATGTCGCCGTTATGGATCTGCACAAAAGGCTCCAATTTTTTCGGATCTCACTAACAATAATATTACATATATAATTTTGTTTAATTTCAAAGATGTCCAGGAACTCTTCCTTCCCCGCGCCGCCATCACGTGTACTACCTCATAGCAAGCACAAAATGTGAAGGTCCAACTTCACATTAAGGCCTGATGACCATCTTGTGTCGTTTAAGAGGTACTGCGGGTGGTGGTGATCCGGGGAAAGGATGAAGATGAGGGTTTCGGTTGGAACTAAGGAACGTCACATATGTTAGTGAGATCAGAACTGAGTTGCACCATTTGGTACATATATTTAATGGTGATATTTTTCATAGCGCCGGTCGGGGTTATGAAGAATGTCCCCATTATGTATGTGCACGAAATGGTCCAACTTTGTTCGGATCTCACAAACACTTACGTATGTTAGTGAGATCAGAACTGAGTTGCACCATTTGGTATATATACGTAATGGTGATATTTTTCATAGCCCCGGTCGGGGTTATGAAGAATGTCCCCATTATGTATGTGCACGAAATGGTCCAACTTTGTTCGGATCTCACAAACACTTACGTATGTTAGTGAGATCAGAACTAAGTTGCACCGTTTGGTACATATACGTAATGGTGATATTTTTCATAGTCCTGTCCGGGCTTATGAAGAATGTTCCCATTATGTATGTGCACGAAATGGTCCAACTTTGTTTGGATCTCAAAAACTTACGTATGTGATTTTGTTTAGTTTCGACGAAGTTCAGAAACCCTTGCCTTCATCTTTCCCCGCATCGCCATCACGTACTACCTCGTAACAAGCACAGAATATGAAGGGTCAACTTGATTTCGGAGAATGCCGGAAGTAATGTGTTCCTTTGTGTTTAACTTCATCGTCTGTATACCACCGCCTGTAGTACCTTTTAACAGGAACAAGATGGAATATTGTTTTCGCTACTATGTGTACTGTTGTGATGATTGTTTAGTGCAATATTATTTTTACAATAGAATTTATAGCTTCATTTTTTTCCAAGATGGTATATATTCTTATTATTACGTGTCTAGTCTACAAAATTATCTTATGCACACAACATACATTCATTGAAACTTTTTCAAATATTTGACTTACTAAAGTATTTTATCTTCCATTTGTATTAGTTGAGCTATGGACGGCAGAGAGGGTGAAGAATAGATGTTCGCGATAATAGAAGAAAGTACACTCCCCGGTGGACCCAATGATGGTGGAGGTCAAGATGACGGCTCGCAGTACCTGAATGAATCAGGTCAGGGAATGGAGGAAGAAGAGAAATTGCAAGGACCGGATGTGGAACCGGAGAAAAGCAGTGATGAACAAGGCTTAGTGAAGGCCGTGGAACCTACTGCATCGACATCGTCTACCAAGAGGTCGAAACGAGGCCCGGCTCAAGAGATGAGCTCGAAAGAGCATCTGCTAATCGAGCAAGTCTATCGATCCGGCGAACCTGCTTGCCCATCAAGACAAGAACTAAGTTTACAAGCCAATGTAGAGTTATTGTTAGGGACATGATCCCAATAAGTATGAGGAATGGAATGAGCCAGCAAAGGACGAAGACTCCTGACCGTCTGGCAGTTTCTTTTGTCTCAGACCGGTCGAAACAAGCTTTGTTCGACAAGCTGATGAACCATTTCAGTCTCCATGAATGTGATACCGCCAAGACACAAAAGGCAATGCGCGACGCAGTGATGCACTGGGATCTGAAGAAGATGGTCGAGGCTTTCAATGCTTACAAGAAAAGATTATGGAAGGAATATCAGAAGAAAAAAACAGTACCAAAATTCGAGGGGCCGCTTGAGAAGCAGAGGGCACAATGGCCAACTTTTCTGGCGTACAAGGAATTAGAAAAGGGGAAGAGAAGGTCAGCCAAGAATGCGGCAAATGTGGCGAGGAAGGTATAACACCATAAGATGGGTTCAGATAGCTACAGAGTTGCAGGGCCTAAGTTTGACAAACTCGAGGCAGATCTGCGAGAGCAGGGATCATTCCAGGGACACAGGATTTTCCGCGGAGGTCAAGGAATTGGTTGCTTGGGCATGGGGCGACGTTTGATGCAGAAGGGAACCTGATTATGACTGGAAAAAATAAGGTCCCCTTTGCGACACTTGATAAAGTGTTCAAAGAGGTTAAAGCGGGAGAGTTCAAGCTAGATAGAGAGAATGACGAGCTTACAAAGGCCCTCGGGAATCCAAAACATGGCGGCTGGACAAAAGGCAAAGGACGATATCCGTGGTGCTTTGGGTTCAAGAAGGAAGATTGTGTTTATCCATATAGAAGCCGAGAGCGAGGAAAGAAAAAGAAGGAGGCGGAGGTCGTAGAACGGGTTGGTGTCTTGGAAGCCGCAGTGATGATGCAGCAACAGCAGATTAATGAGCTTACTGCACGGCGCTCCCATGAGCAAGACACTACATTCGACGAAACAGACCCATCTCAACGCCGGAGAGTAGCGTGGATTCAACGGAGGTACTGGCTAGCGCTGCAGTTATGATTGTTGATGTCGCTGCACAGCCAGAGGTCGTGGATGCAATCAAGGAGAAGACAAGTTGTGAGCTATACATGTCGATCTCGAACGTATCCATCAAGGTGGCGGACGGCTACTTTACTATCTGTAGAGGGAGTGACATGCCATGGCCGTTCGATCAAACCTGGCTATGCTCGTGTCGGTGTGGATGATGTTCAGCCGGCTTGGAGGGTACAGCGGCTTGACATCCCCGGAGGTGATGGGGTAGAGACACTGGGAGAGGCCGTCAATTCCATCATTCAATGGAAAAAGAATGGCATGGTGTTTCTGATGAGCAGTCTGTCTTCACCACCGCCACCTACTTCTCCGAGACACAGTCCACCGCCAGCACAAGCACCTACTTCTCCGAGACGCAGTCCACCGCCGCCACCACCGCCATCTACTTCTCCGAGACGCAGTCCACCGCCACCTACTTCTCCGAGACGCAGTCCGGATACATCATAGAAAGCACACGTCGACGCCATGGACGTCAGCAGCCCGAGTACGGCTCGATCTCCGATGCGTGAGCCGACTTCGCCGCCCACTAAGTCCTCTAAGCGGAAGGCTGCTGCCTCTAAGTCTTCCCCGAAGAACAAACGTACTCCAAAGAAGAAAGCCAAGCCGCCGTCAAAAAGTTGGGTTACCATATGAATGACGAGGAGACCAACGAGTGGGTGACCGCGGACACGAAAGGTCAGATGGAAGCGTGGGGAAAGAAAACCTCGGAGCCGCCAAAGGAACCAATAGATCCGGCTGTGTAGAATCACTTCAAGAATTGCTGGAAATGCCATCCCATGTTCAGCTGAATCTTCCATCTGGCTATGATCGCGGATTATTATCAAGTTGATCTGGAAGCAGCTGCGAGGTTTGCCAGAGATTGTGGTATAACAGTTGACCAACTCTTAAGAGAATCCAACAACTTCGCACCGGCTGAATTGGCATGGAAATATGAGTTAGGGAAGTCTCTCGTCAGACCTGATCAGCTCGACTCTATGACAACATTCAAGCGCCAACTACATAAGTGGTATGTCCAGAGCGCAAAGGACGGGCTGGACCAACTCATGGTGAAAATTAGACAACAGGATTACTTCCGCGAGGACTCGATCTGTATTGATTTTGAAGATCTTTTTTTCTTATATAATCTAGACGCCCTCGACAAATCGCTCCTCAGCACCTATTGTCTGTAAGTCTCTACCTCAGCTAGTTCGATCATTGCTTCTTATATTATCCTCACTTAACGATATGTTATGCAGATTGAAGATTCGAGAATGTAATGGAAATGGTGGCATTGGGTTCATTGACCCATATGTCGTCAATGATTTCATTTTAGAGCGATACCCTGAAGTCACGGAGGATAACATCGTTATGTATTTGACGAATCAATTTCACTGTAGTGAAATACTATTTCCTTACAGACATAAGTGAGTGTTACTGTCTTATGCATATTCCTTCACATTTCTATTTTGCTAAGTTCGTGTTATGTGTAATTGATGAGTTATGCATGACTATGTATATAAACGCGTGTGCAGTTTTCACTGGATTCTTTTCAACATTCACGTTGACACCGGAGCAATTGATCTCATGGACTCTATGTATAAAGATAAAAATGAGTACAAGACCATTATTTCAATTCTCACAAAGTAAGTTCAATCGTTGTCGCATTACATCATCCCCTTTTGTTCAATCATTATCATACGATGACCCCTATATTCCTTTTTTTAATTTCCCAAAACAGGGCTTGGAAGCGGTCGGGAAGCAACAAGCCGGTTTAGCACACGTGGATATGAAATTTGATACACTCATCGTAAGTAATACTTGCTACATTCATGCATCTCTCTTTAATTGCTTGAGCATTATTTGATTCAATTCTATTTCACATAAAGTGCCCTAAACAGCCATAGGGAACAAATTTATGTGGCTTCTATGTCATGGAGAACATAAGGACAATCGTGAATGAGCGGTTAGGCAGAAGGACAAATATAACACTGCACGATCTACGGGAGCAGCTCCTACCGGCAGACCGCTTACAAGCACTTCAAGAGGAGTTGACGGGTTTTCTGCTGAAGGAAGCATAGATTCAAATGGAGCATTCCATTATAAATTATAAACAATGATCTGCATGTAATGATCTCAATGTGTATAACTCTATTCAGATGTAATGATCTAATTGAGATCAATGTAATTTATGTTCTGATGATATCAATTCATGCAATGATTTGTAGGATGATTACTGTCGATGTGCAAAAAAAATGTCATTTATGCCTAAACGAAATCACTGAAAAAAAAACAGCATAGAAATAACACCCCAAAAACAGCCCCAAAAAGAAACATGTTAAAGCTCGCCGCGGCAGAGAACCTTTTGCCCCGGTTGGTAACCAACGCGGTAAAAGGGTGCCTGCCTCCACGCTGCGCAGAGCACACGTGGACACCCCTTTTACCTCGGTTTGTATCAACCATCGGGTCATTAGGGGGGTATTTAGCTCGGGTTTGCTAAACCCGGTTGGGCAGCCGGTGCGTAAGACCCCCCCCCCCCCCTCAACCGGGGAAGACTAAAGCAGACGATACAGACGATGATATCAAAAATCGAGATTTAGATACCATAATTGTAAGCTAAAATAACGGGATATTTGGTTTGATTTGCGCCTCAATAAATGATTTCCTAATTAAATAATTTAAAGGTCTCTTAACCAACTGTTAAATTTTAATTCATATTAGTCATCTCTAGCGGGTAGTAAAAGGTATAGTAGAATAGGCCAAAATAACAATTACAAACTCAATATACTCCTACCCAACAATCCAAGCTACACCTTGAAAATAAAAAAAATTGTAAAAATCAGTAAAAAAAAATTTGAAACGAGGCAAAAGTTTGCCTTTTGATAAAGTAGAAGACAAAGACTAAAAATAAAAAAGATACAACTCGATCCACGTCGGCCCAGAGGCCGTGCCCCACACGGGCTGACACCAAGACTCCTCAACGCAACACGGCGGAGGTGAGAGACCGGAGCCGCCGCTCCGACATCCACGCCGGCTCCGAAGCCGCGCCCCACACGGGTCGACGACCATGACGCTCAAGCGACGAAAGCCGACACCAAAGGTCTCGACACCTCATAGCGGAGGCGCAGCATCCGAAACCGCAGCTCCGACATCCCCACCAGCCCCAAGGTTGCGCCCCAAACAAGTCGAAGACCAAGACGCCCAAACGGCCAAAGTCGACGCTCCACCACCTCAACGCGGCTGGACGAAGGTGAAAAACCCGGAGTCGCCGCTCCGGCATCCACGCCGGACCCGGGGCCGCGCACCCTAGGCCGAGGACGAAGCTCGCCGCCGCCAGCCACTATCACTCCACAGGTCCCGCTGGTCGGTGGAACATCCAAGGCGAGGCCCCAAGAGGCAAGCAACGCAGGAGCGCCGCCCGCTCGATCCCGCGAGGATCTGGGGTTTCTCCCATAGAACCCGTCATAGAGAAGAGAGTGCACCACCTCGATGATGCCTCCAAGGAGGACGCGGCGCCCGAAGCGTCACCGTCGTCGGCCGGGCTAGGCTTTCACCGGTGATGTGTCGCAAACCCCACCAACTGCCCATCGGGGACCGACCAGACCACCACTCTTCGTGCTG
>JAPCYS010001384.1:0-26336 GCA_028641055.1 Alopecurus myosuroides
TCAAAAAGTGAGGGCTTGTTACAATTGTCAAGACAAGAATCACTTTGTTGCCGAGTGCCCGCTTGAAAATAGAGAAAGTCATGGAGGGCAACTTATTCCCAAGGATAGATCAAAGATCCCTCACAAGAAACCTATCTTCAGGAAGAAACCTTTCAACAAGAAACCTCAACGTTCATGCTAGTGACTCAAAGAGATTATGATTCTGGTGATGATGAAGAAGACAAAACCACAAGCGTAGTGGCCGCTATTACTATTGCATCATCATCACCGTCTCTATCACTATTTTAATCCTCCAATGAGAATCTTCCTCAACCTTCCGCCAAGTGCTTAATGGATAAGGCCTCAGAGGTATCATCTTCTACCACCTCTAAGATTCCAAATGAAAATAATAACCTTGCTAGTCTTAGTGTAGAATATGAAATTGCTTCCTTGGGTCGTTTTATATCTAACGTGCAAGGTCAGACCAAGAGATACCTTGATCTTCTCATGAGCCAATAGGGAGAGGCCCAAGAGGCTCTTGAGAAGAAAGGTGATACCGAAATAAAGGATGCTATTGAAAAAGTATCTCTCACTATGTCTCTTGAGGAAGAGCATGAGGTTCGAGTTTCTTTTGAGGAGGAACTTGAAACTATTGAAAAGTCACATAATGAATTAATGTCCAAACTCACTAAGAAACATGATCGTGCCATTGCTAAATATAAA
Organism: Alopecurus myosuroides; assembly: GCA_028641055.1. NCBI lineage: Eukaryota > Viridiplantae > Streptophyta > Magnoliopsida > Poales > Poaceae > Alopecurus > Alopecurus myosuroides. The sequence goes on from JAPCYS010001384.1 coordinate 703, forward strand.
ATGGATAAAAGAAAAAAGGTTGAGTGTGGGGTTGGTCGTGATAAACTAACCTAGGAGCTAGAGAAGCTCACCAAGGCTTACAAGGCCTTGGAGAGTGAACACTCTACCCTCAAAGAGTCACATGAACAACTTCAAACTCAATTAGATCAATTTTATGTGCCTAGTACCTCTACTTATTCTTGTTATCATGAAAATATTATCGAGGAGAATGCTAGGTTGAAGATTGGGCTTGCAAGGCTAAAGGGCAAGGGCCCTAGTGTTGAAAAGGTGGTTGTGCAACCACAAGTTGTGGCCCCAAGGCCACAAAATGGCAAAAAAGTTCTTGGCTGTGTTGCCAAGAGTACGAACAATAAGAAGAAGAACAAGAAGAAGGCCAATCCCGCACAAGAAAATAAGAATGTTGGTGCGAGTGGTATTGTCATTAGGGACGACACTACTTGTAGCAACCCTGCGGGAACTAACAATCCTCACCATTTCTTATATGTTGATTTTATGGTGTTGTGCAAGCTAAATATGTTGGTCCTATTGAATGTTACATTGACTATAATATTTGGGTTCCAAAGACCCTTGTTGCTAACATGAGAGGACCCTCCTTGGGTCCTAACTCTAGTCAATGATTTCTTGTAGGACTATGTTTCCAGTGGGAGAAAATGGATACTTGACAATGGATGTACAAGTCATATGACCGGAAGCAAAGAGCTTATGACGGAGTTGCGACCAAATATATCTCAAGAAACCGTCACTTATGGAGATAAGTCCAAGTCTAAGGTAACGGGGTTTGGCAAGGTTGTTGTTGCTCCTAACATCACTATTGTTAATGTCATGCCTGTCGAATCCCTTGGATTAAATTAACTCTCAGTTCGTGCTTTAGGGAAGATGGGTTTCTCTGTCTTCTTTCAACCTGACATGGTCCTTTTGTGGATCAAGACTCTAGACGTCGCATAGGTTGGATATGTCGAAAATGAGTTGTATGTGGTAGACTTTTCCGAGTCTACCAACTCTCAAGCTATGTGTCTTTTCGGAAAGGCAAATGTAGGATGGTTGTGGCATCGCCGCCTATCCCATGTCAACAAGAGAACTTTTCAAAGTCTTCACAAAGGTGGCCTCATACTCTGACTAAAAGAAAATGTTTCCTTTGCCAAAGATCGTGTTTGTAGGGCTTGTGTTGAAGGAAAACTGCATGATGTCGCCCATCCAAAGAAGACTACTATCTCATCAAAGAGGATCTTGGAGCTTCTCCATGTTGATCTCTTTGGTGCCGTGCCCGAGGCAAGTCTTGGTGGGAAGAAGTATTGCTTGGTTATTTTCGATGATTATTCAAGATATACTTGAGTTTATTTCTTCAAGTTGAAGAGTGAGACCCGACAAGACGTCATCGACTTCTCCAACAAAGTGCAACACCAACACAATGTTCCCATCTTGGCTATTAGAAGTGACAATGGCTCCAAGTTCCAAAACTACACTCTTAATGAATTTATTAGTGTTGAGGGGATTCACCATCAATATTCCGCTGCATATACCCCTCAACAAAATGGTGTAGCCAAAAGGAAGAACCGGACCCTCTTGGATATGGCTAGGACCATATTGGCGGAGTATACTTCTCCCCAATATCTATGGGCTGAAGCCATCTCTACGACTTATCACTCCTCTAACCAGCTCTACATTCGCAAGGGCTTAATGAAGACTCCATATGAGATTCCCACTGCAACAAACCAACTATCTCCTACTTCTATGTCTTCGGTTGTTAGTGTTTCTATTTGGTAAAAGTTTTTCGTTTATCTAAATTCGGATCTAAATCTATTGAGGGTACATTTGTTGGTTACAGTGCCAAATCCCAAACTTATAGAGTCTTTGACAAGGCCTCACGGATTGTCATAGAATCTTTTAGTGTGGCGTTCGAGGAAAATGATGGCTCCCAAGTGGCACAATTTCATGTTTCTAATGTAGATGTTGAAATTATTCAAGAAGCCATAGGGGATGGGTGTGGGATTTTTCCGCCCCATCGAGGGACACCTTGTGGTGGATCGAGAAGAACTATGCTCTACTCAAGTGGAGCCCTCGTCTACAATAGAAGAACATGCCAATCGAGAAAGTGGTGCACATACCCAAGAACAAGTTAAAGACCCTCCTCTCGTTGACCAAATTGCTATGCAAGAACCAAGCACCCCTATCATTCAAGCTAGCCAAGGTCAAGTCCAAGATCAACCTTCTTCCTCTCAAGTTGAAGCAAGTCATAATGATGATGATCAAGGCCAACATTCCAGTCAAGACGGGGACCCAAATGATCAAGATGATCAAGTGATTCATCCTCTCAATAATGGGGAGATCAAAGTTCATCGGGCCGCAAGGATGAGAAGAACCTTGAAGCGTATCGATGCCTCCAATCAAAAGGTGTTGAGTGATGTCCAAGCCAAGAGGTCCACAAGAGCTCAATTGGGAAGTTTTAGTGAGTATCAAACTCACATATCCATGGTGGAAACTCAATTGGGAAGTGTTTGAGGCTCTTGAGGATTCGAATTGGTTGGAAGCTATACATGATGAGCTCAATAACTTTGAGCGCAATAAAGTTTGGAAGCTAGTTGAGAAGCCAAAAGATTGCCACAATGTTATTGGCACCAAGTGGATATTCAAGATCAACCAAGATGAGCATGACATTGTCATAAGAAACAATTCAAGATTGGTGGATCAAGGGTACACTCAAGTGTAAGGCATTGAATTTGATGAAACCTATGCTCCTGTGGCTCGCCTTGAGTCCATCTGTATCCTCCTTTCTTATGAATCTTCTCATAACTTTAGATTACAACAAATGGATGTCAAAAGTGCTTTATATAAATGGTCCATTGAAAGAGGAGGTATATATTGAGCAACCCCCGGGGTTTGAGAACCCCAACTTCCTTAACCATGTATACAAGATTGATAAGGCGCTTTATGGACTTAAACAAGCACCACGTGAGTGGTATGAGCACATTAGAGAATTGTTACAAGACCGTGGGTTTGAAGTTGGGAAAATTGATCCCACCCTTTTCACAAAGAGGGTAAAAGGAGAGCTTTTCATGTGATAACTCTACGTGGATGATATCATATTTTTCTCAACTAACACAAAACTTTCAATGATGGATTCTCCAAGCTTATGACTGACAGGTTTGAGATGTCTATGATGGGAGAGCTCAAATTCTTCCTTGGTTTTGAGATCAAGCAATTGGCTCGTGGGACTTTCATTTCTCAAGCAAAGTATACCCAAGACATTCTCAAGAGGTTTAACTTCCAAGGTGAAAAAGAGAAGGTCTCTCCAATGCAAACCAAATTCCATCTCAAGTGCAATTCAGACGGTAAAGATGTGGACCAAAAGTTGTATCGTTCTATGATTAGTTCTTTGCTTTATCTTGTGCATCCAGGTCCGATATTGTGTTGAGTGTAGGAGTGTGTGCAAGATATCAAGCGGATCCTAAGGAAAGCAATTTGATGGCGTCCCATAGGATCTTTCGATATTTTGTTCATACCTCAAGGTTTGGTTTATGGTACCCAAAGGGCCGGTGATCAATATAATAGGAAATCGACTTCCGGGGCTTGACAATTCCTTGGTGGCTATTTGGTGAGTTGGTCTTCTAAGAAGAAGAATTGTATATCTCTCTCCACCGCCGAAGCCGAGTATGTGCCGACCGCTAGTGCTTGCACCCAATTTCTATGGATGAGGCAAACCCTCAAATAGTATGATGTTAATTTGGATAAGGTGCTGCTTTTATGTTACAATGAGAGTGCCATCAAGATCGCCTACAACCCCGTGCAACACACAAGGACAAAGTACATTGGAAATTGTCATGATTTCTTCGGGGATCATGTGGAAAGAGGTGATATTGAGCTAGCCTATGTCCCAGCCAAAGATAATCTCGCGGACATATTCACGAAGACTCTTGATAATTCAAGATTCATGTTTTTTGAGAAATGAGCTAAATATCATCGATTCAAGGAGTTTGAATTGAGGATCTTGCACACACGCCTATAGTTGTCTATGTGTTTGGGTTTAGGTGTATGATTGTACATAGGGGAGTGTTATCCTATAACGTTGGGTTCTCCCTCCCCCCATTATGCCCAAAGCAAAAAAAATACTTATATTTCTCTTTTTCTAATATTGAATTGTGAGCAAAAATGTTAAGATTTGGCAATGCACCCAAGATACATCTTCGCGGTGTCATACCATACCCTCTTATATGGTGGCCTAGGCCACCAACCTCTTCCTTGAGAAGAGTTGGTTCTTATTTGTTTTTTCTAGTTGGTTTTCATTGCATATCTCTTTGTGTTGGGTGTTTGGGAACACACTCCCTGTTGTTCTTTAGTTGATTGCATTTTGCGTGATTGAGTGTGTAGTACCATCCCAGTTTGAACTCTTAATACCAAGCCCCAAGTTTCCATCCTCAAAAATTTTATTCTCGAAATATCACTATTGAGACCCCTTGTCGGAAAGAAGAAGCCTGGCTAGCGGTACCACCTCTAGCTGCAGCGGTACCGCCACTGTAACTGACAATAGTACCAGAGCACCGATACTATCGTTAACTACACACGGTACTACCTCTGGTGGAGAACATGCTCCAGGAATAGTACTATATTCTAGTACCGCAAGTCCCAGGTGGACGGTACTACCATTGGGATCAGTGCTACTACCGCCGCGGTCATTTTCCGTGTGTTAAATTGAATCTGGGAGAGGGAGGTTTTCTTTTATCCCCACTCTCCCTCACTCGAACCCTACGAAGGAAATCGCCATCGCTGCTTCTTCCAACCGCTGGTGAGGGCTTCGTACAATTACTGATTGCCCCTCTCACGTCGGGAGAGGTTTGGCGATCGTCTCCCACGTCTCCACCACGAAGATGAGCTTCGGTAACCTTCCAATCTCTCTCCCTCGAGTTGATCTTGCGAGAAGATTTTGCTAGGGCTTCTAGAGATCTCCTAGTGTGGAATACGTGCGTTGTGATTCCCACCTTTATAATCCCTTAGTAATACCTCGTGCATGAGGTCCAATTTGTCCTGGTGATTTCTTGGGCGTCATGGCGGATCCGCCATCAGCGGTACTACCACTATGACTGGAACTGCTGGTACCAGCGGTACTACCAGGAACTAGAGTTTTTGCACATGTGTTTTACTTTGGGAATCTGTTCCTAGGTCTATATATTGATGTTTTGATCTTACCTCATTGCTGCCCACCCTTTATCTCTCAGATGCAGGTAGTTCTCCGGCAGGTCGCAAGCGTGCAGTTAAGCAGGCATGTAAGGGGACCGATCAAGATGATACACCAGAAGTGATGCCTCATGGCAACATGGCTCGCAGGCAGAGGTCTGTTCTCTTGAAGTCTCAGACTCTCAGGTAGCTTGGAATCAGTCCATCGCTCTCATGCCAGATGATCAATTCAAAAAAGTGCGAAGAACTAATCCATATAACAAACCCAAGGAAGCTCGAGAAAATGAGTGCTTATGGACTAGCTTCCAAGAGCGCATATTTATGAGGAGTACCCTCTTTCCAAGAACAAACTGGTCACTCGGTATTCTATCAGTGTTCCCCATATGAGAGCCAATGCAGATTACTTTGTAGAAGCTACTGAAATCTGTGAGGAGTTGGGTCTTCTGGACTTTATCGAGATCAATGAAGACTATGATGAGAATTTAGTGGGCCAATTCTATGCCACTTTGTATTTTCACACAGATGAGAGGAGGATTACTTGAATGAACAAGAACTAGAAGTTCTCCGCTTCTTGGGTGGAGTTTGCTAAATCGCTGGGTCTCTAGGACTTTGGTGAGGTACCTGATGCTGCTTTCTCCACCACCTTCTTCAGGGTTCCTTACCCCGAGAGGTCTATGCCTCCTTGTGAGTTTATGATATGTATATCCCTGGACGTGCAATGGTGGGTTTCTCCAAGAATCTGCTTCCTATTTATGACATCTTGCACCGGATCTACCGCAACACTCTTGCTCCTTGAGTTCGCAACTTTGATCAGACCCATGGCTCGCTCACTGACCTCTTGTTCTATACCCATAGGCACCATGGTGATGGTTTGAAGTTGGATATTATGGATATTATCTGGAACGAGATGTATAACTCTGTGATGAAGAATGCTGGTATGGGCGCTTACACGATGAAAAGGTGGTAGTGGTGGTGGGGGGGGGGAGGGGGTTCTTGGCAATCCCGGGACAAGGGTAATCTCCCAGGGCCGCCCTATAGTGTGGGTGTACTTTTTTTATCTCTGTCTTTCTCTCTGTCCTCCTTTTATACTAAAAGGGACGCTACGCGTGTCCTATTGCTTGTGTTCTCAGTGTATGGATGCACGCCAACTGCAGGAGACAGGTGGCGTTAGCGTTTTGTCACTGGGCGATAGTGTCTACAAGCTCTCCTGCCTGCTTGCCACATTGTCGCGTCACTCTAGCGCTAGTCCTTCCGATCCCCACGCGTTGAATCCGTGGGCCCCAATGGCAATTTCCCGGGCGGGTTCCTGTGGAAGCATCCACCCTTGGGATACCTCCTCTCCTCCAGCCAGGCCCGCCTGGCCCGTCGGTCGCTCTTACCGTCGTGTGGGCTTGCTTATACCTCGACTCCCGACACCCCCCGTCGGGGCGGTTGATACGTCATAAACGTATCCCTAATTTCTGATGTTCCATGTTGTTTCCCACATGTTCTCCTTACACTTTATGTCATTTTTATCGATTTTCCGGACTAACCTATTAACAAGATGCCGCAGAGCCAGTTCCCTGTTTTCTGTTGTTTTTAGTTTCGGAAAAGTTGTTCTGGAAATATTCTCGGAATTGGAAAATTCGAAAGCCAAAAGTCCTAAAAGTCCCGGAAGCTTCCAGAAGTCCCGCGGAGCCCCTGAGGGGGGGCCACAGGGTGGCCACACCATGGGGTGGCGCGGGTCCCCCCTGGCCGCACCACCTAGGGGTGTGGGCCCCCTGGACACCTCCCGACATCGCCCTTTCGCCCATATATACTCCCTGATGGATAAACCCTAGGGGAATTGACCTTTTCCACAAAATACATCCGTAGCTCCGCCGCCACCGCCAAAAAGTTTCGTGGGACAGATCTCTGCTCTCGCACCATGCCGGGACGAGGAAGTGCCCCCGGAAGCCATCTCCATCTACTCCACCGCCATCTCCATCGACGTTGATGTCTCCTATGAGGCCGAGGGCTCTACCGGTAGCTATCTGGTTCATCTCTCTCTCCCATGGTGTGATCTTTATGTGATGATGAGCTTTGTAATCTAGTTGAATATGTAGATTGATCTTCATCTGTTATGCTACTCAAGTGGTTTTTTATCTCCGTAAACACTTTGATCACGGGGTAAAGGTGATAGTGTGTGCACCGCGTGGTTTAGCATGATATTTATATCTTGTGTTGGAAGATGAACCTATGAAATTGTGGCGTTTGTTTAGTACTAATCTAGGGCGCTCAAGGTGATAGTGCGGGGTTCCCTAGAGAGGGAATATAGACTTGAGGAGTGTTTTTAAAGCCCTACGCAATGATTAGTGTTCGTTATTCGAACGGAGAGTGGTTCGGAGTAGCTTAGTTAAGAAATGATATTTATGCATTCAATTATGTTTTCATTGTTGAGAGTGTCCCCTAGTGAAAGTAGGAGCCCCAGGACTTATTTCCAAGCATTGAAACACAGTTTTCCGCCTGTTCTGCTACATGTTTGCTTGCTGCCATTTTTATTTCAGATTGTTATTATCACTTATAATCATCCATACTGCTTGTATTTTACTCTCTCTTTGCCGAACTAGTGCACCTATACAACTGACAATTGTATTAGGTGTGTTGGGGACACAAGAGACTTATTGTATCTTGATTGCAGGGTTGCTTGAGAGGGATATCTTTGACGTCTACCTCCCTGAGTTTGATAGACCTTGGGTAATCCACTTAAGGGAAACTTGCTGCTGTTCTACAAACCTCTGCACTTGGAGGCCTAACACTGTCTACAAGAATAGAAGCGTGCGTAGACATCGAGCTCTTTTCTGGCGCCATTGCCGGGGAGGTAAGGTAAAACGTACTCACATCCTCGGGTGTGAGTGCTCGAAGTTATTTCCTTTAGATCCTGCAATTATATCTTTTTGTTTCTTGTTTTTATTTTCACTAGTTAGGCTTAATGGAAAACAACAAAAATATGAGAGAGCTTTATAATCTTTATCTTGAGTTAGGACATGAAGTGTTTGAAGAGAAAATTTAAAAACCTATGGAGCTTTATTTGCATGCTAATAGCAATGTTATTAGTATGAATGCTTTGAACACTATTATTTCTAATGCTATGGAAAAGTCTAAGCTTGGGGAAGCTAGTATTGATGAATATGATAATTTTAGTCCCCCAAGCATGGAGGAACAAATTTACTTTGATGATACTTTGCCTCCAATATACGATGATTATAATGATTGTGGTATTCTAGTTCCACCTGTTTACAATGATAAATATGATATTTTCAGTCCACCTACCATCGAGGAGAAAATTAATTATGATTGCAAAATGCCTCCTATCTTTAATGATTATGGTGATGAGAATAATAATGATATCTATTTTTTTGAATTTTCTCCCACTTCTATTAATAAGAATGACTATACTTATGTGGAGAGTAATAAATCTTTTATGCATGTGGCTCATGATAAGAATGTTTTATGTGATAGTTATATTGTTAATTTCATTCATGATGCTAATAAAAGTTATTATGAGAGAGGGAAACATGGTTTTATGCATCTCAACAATATTAAGTTTCCTCTCTTTTTGTTTAAAATTTTGAAGTTGCACTTATTTTGCTTTCCTATGCTTGTTGCTTTGTGTTTTCATGACTTGTTTTTCTGCAAGATTATTTTTCGTAGGAAGTGGGTTAGACTTAAATGTAGTTTATATTTTCTTATTGATGCTCTCTTATTGTGCTTCAACTCTTATTCTTATGTGAACATCTTTTAAAAATCATTGTGCGTAGCTGAAAGGCTTTAAAGAAAAGCGCTACCGGGAGACAACCCGTTTTATTTCTCTGTTATCAATAAGTTTTCCTTTGTTTTCTTTTGTGTGCTTTTCACCTGGGTGTTTTCTATTTACTTAGCAACCCCGCTATATCTTTTCTTTTGATTTTTTGTTGTGCCAAGTAAAGCCTCTAGTGGAAAGTTGAGCCTATATTTCGGATTTCTGTGCAGGAAACAAATTTCTGTTGTCCACTGTTAATTCCGTTAAAAATCACAGAAAATTAAAAATGGCACGAGCCTTTTTTGTCTTAATCCTGGGATATATATGAAACTTTTCTTAGTTGACCACTTTTTGATTTAAGCAACAGAAGAGTTTCGAAAAAATTGATCTCTGCCTGCTGTTCTGTTTTGATAGATTTCTACCAATAATTGCATTTGCATCTTAATCTCTTTCTTTTGGTGTTCTTTTGAGAAAAAGAGTATTAAAATAAGTTGTGACAGTAGATAATGTGTTTTTGATTGCTAGTCTTGTGTTGAAACTGAACCATGTGAATTTATTTTTTTGATTGCACTCACGTTGCTTATGAAGATTGTGAGAAGTTTGGTGTGAAGGAAGTTTTCAAGGGTCAAGAGAAGAGGATGATATGATGTGATCAAGAAGAGTGAAAAGCCTAAGCTTGGGGATGCCCCGGTGGTACATCCCAGCAAATTCCAAGAAGACTCAAGCGTCTAAGCTTGGGGATTCCCAAGGCATCCCCTTCTTCATCAACAATTTATCAGGTCACTTCTAGTGAAACTACATTTTTATTCAGTCACATCTTATGTGCTTTACTTGGAGCGTCTTTTATTTTTGTTTTCAGTTTGTTTAGTTTTATTTGTAATAAATGGTTTCATCTCATCATACTTGTGTGGGAGAGAGACACACTCTGTTTTTATTGCTTAGAACACTCTAGTTTTCATTCTTATTGTTCTGTGAGTGTTCACTTTTTGCAAGTATTGCGTTTAGCCTTTGTTTTCGTGCATCTCTTATTCAGAGATGTTATTTTTAGTAGTTTTATGTGAGTAATCTCATTTGCTTGCTGTAGCATGTAGATCATTTTTTTTAAAACATATCTTGTATGGTGCTTGTTGGGAAAAGAAACTGCTGCTTGATGTAGAATTTATAACAGTACTAGTAGAAGCTTGTATAGACTGTGGCTAGAACTTTTTCATGCCATGCTAAATGTTATTTTAGTTTTAAAGCCTTGTGGTTATTGAGTAGCATGAATAGCCTTAAATATCTGAGATCGTTTAATATTTCTTGAAAGATTCATGAGTTGTTCTTGTCATAGTAAAGCATCAATATATGGTATTCTCTTTCGAATGTTTTATTTGGTTGACTTGGCGCATGCTCACACCATGTTTATGACTACAAACCATTCACGAATAGCCTCCATGACCACTTAGTTTTTGAACTTGTGATACTGCTTATGTTTTAATTAATGATGCTTATGTCGCTATGCATGATTATGGCTCTTATGCTCTCCTGATTTGTCGCTCCCAGTCTTTTGCTAGCCTCCACCTGTACTGAGTATGAGCTCTACTCATGCATCCAAACTCCCTTAAACCAAAATTTTCCCCATTGTGTACACCATACCTACCTACATGTGGTATTTAACTACCATTCCAAAGTAAATTGCTCATGTGCTACCTTTAAAATTTTTAAAATTATTCCTGCTTTGTGTTCTTGTTTTTGCTCATGAGGACGTCAATATAGAATCTTTATCTCACTTGTTGATTGGATTTCACACCCTGGACTATTGGCTTCATCCGCTTATCCAAATGATAGAAGAGCTGGCAGCGGGGTGCCCAGCCCCGCATTAATACAAACAAATTCTCTTCACTATTTTTGCCCCTGATTTATCAGTCAAAGCATAATTGTGTAAACAAAAGAGAAAGAGGGATGACCTTCTACACTAGTTGCGTCCTTCACCATGGGAGCCGCTCTTGTAAATCCAGTTGGCTTGTGACATACTGTATTGTCTATTTACCATTTGTTGACTCTAGCATACACCTCTCCTAAAAAATAGACATTCCTCCACGATGTCAAACTTTTAATACCTCTGTTTAATAAAATAAAAAGCTCTAGCACATGAGTGATCCCTGCTTCCCTCTGCGAAGGGCCTTTATTTTACTTTTATGTTGAGTCTCCATCTTCTAACTTTATGCACAGCCGAGAGAGCATTTTTGCCATTCTGAGTTTTATGTGCATTTGTCCCATAAGCATCAATAATTACTTCATGATGTGATATTATTTGTTCTAGTCTTCCTCTTGAACTTTGAAAGTGTCCTCGCATTTATGTTTTGTCCCACTCTTAAGGACTGCGAAGCACCACTTTGCCATGCTTTCTCTATACCTAAAACAAACATTTATCTTTCTTTGCATTATTATCCATGATCCTTTATTTAAGATACTCTTCATGATGCAAAGTGATTTCTATGCTTTATTATTAAAGTTCTATTTATAATGTTTGTGTTTGAAGTTCTATGATCTTAGCGTAGATATGCTTTTACATATAATGATCAAGTTTATAATAGTAGCATGTAACCTCAGAAATTATTTTGTTTTATCGTTTACCTACTCGAGGACGAGTAGGAACTAAGCTTGGGGATGCTTGATACGTCATAAACATATCCCTAATTTATGATGTTCCATGTTGTTTTCATTTTGTTTCCCACATGTTTTCCTTACCCTTCATGTCATTTTTATCGATTTTACGGACTAACCTATTAACAAGATGCCACAGAGCCAGTTCCCTGTTTTATGCTGTTTTTAGTTTTGGAAAAGTTGTTCTCGAAATATTCTCGGAATTGGAAAATTCAAAAGCCAGAAGTCCTAAAAGTCCCGGAAGCTTCCAGAAGTCCCGAAGAGCCCCGGAGGGGGGCCACAGGGTGGCCACACCATGGGGTGGCGCGGGTCCCCTGGCCGCGCCACCTAGGTGTGTGGGACCCATGGCCACCTCCCGGCATCGCCCTTTCGCCCATATATACTCCCCGATTCATAAACCCTAGGGGAATCGACCTTTTCCACAAAATACATTCATAGCTCCACCGCCGCCACCGACAAGTTTCAGGGGACAGATCTCTGTTCTGCCACCCTGCCGGGACGGGGAAGTGCCCCCGGAAGCCATCTCCATCGACTCCACCGCCATCTCCATCGCTGTTGATGTCTCCTATGATGAGGAGGGAGTAGTTCTCCCCCGAGGCCGAGGGCTCTACCGGTAGCTATGTGGTTCATCTCTGACTCCCATGGTGTGATCTTTATGTGATCATGAGCTTTGTAATCTAGTTGAATATGTAGATTGATCTTCATCTGTTATGCTACTCAAGTGGTTTTGTTATCTCTGTAAATACTTTGATCACGGGGTAAAGGTGATAGTGTGTGCACCGCGTGGTTTAGCATTATATTTATATCTTGTGTTGGAAGATGAACCTATGAAATTGTGGCGTTTGTTTAGTACTAATCTAGGGCGCTCAAGGTGATAGTGCGGGGTTCCCTAGAGAGGGAATATAGACTTGAGGAGTGTTTTTAAAGCCCTACGCAATGATTAGTGTTCGTTATTCGAACGGAGAGTGGTTCGGAGTAGCTTAGTTAGAAATGAATTTATGCATTCAATTATGTTTTCATTGTTGAGAGTGTCCCCTAGTGAAAGTAGGAGCCCCAGGACTTATTTCCAAGCATTGAAACACAGTTTTCCGCCTGTTCTGCTACATGTTTGCTTGCTGCCATTTTTATTTCAGATTGTTATTATCACTTATAATCATCCATACTGCTTGTATTTTACTCTCTCTTTGCCGAACTAGTGCACCTATACAACTGACAATTGTATTAGGTGTGTTGGGGACACAAGAGACTTCTTGTATCTTGATTGCAGGGTTGCTTGAGAGGGATATCTTTGACCTCTAGCTCCCTGAGTTCGATAAACCTTGGGTAATCCACTTAAGGGAAACTTGTTGTTGTTCTACAAACCTCTGCACTTGGAGGCCCAACACTGTGTACAAGAATAGAAGCGTGTGTAGACATCAGCGGTGTCAACAAGACTCTCTATAGATACGGTGAAAATATCAAAAGGAAGAACAAGGTGAGCAGTTTGCCTAGGGTACCTCCCTCCATAGTGATATGGGATATCTGATTCTTGTGGCTAGAGAGGTTTTCTTGATGGTTTCTCGATCCACTAGGTACATGCACACTCTTGTCATCATACCCCACAAAAGTTCCAAAATCCTTCAAGGTGGCCTTGAATATCCGGTCCTTTGTCAGCCACCTCATAGTCCTCTTGTCACATTCTCCAAAGTGAATAGTGGCATAGAATTGAAGAATGTTGCACTCAATGTAAGGTTGATTGATCTTCATGAGTAGAAGAAGCACAAACTCCTCACACATAGCCAAAGTCTCATCGAAGCACCCCATGTGAGTGGATCCTTAAAATACTCAATGCTAATAGAGAGTTGAGTGGTGACTGAGTAATCTTTGCCCACATAGACATCTTGATAGACATGATCTTGACCTTTGGTGTATAAGTGAGGATTATGAAAGAAGGTCCTCTCTTCCTCATAGGGTTTCAGCTATATGTACTCTTGATATTGAGCGGGCTTCCACTTGTTTAAAGGACTACGAGTCTTCCTAGCAACGGTCTTGAGAATGGCACCCCGACCATCACAACCCCCACCACGGGTCCTTGTAGTGGCTGGAGAGGGCATGATCTTAGCTTCTTCCTTAAAGGAATCCATAATGTCATCATCATCAGTGGCTTGTTGTGTCACCGGTACCTTGTGCTTGTTGCGAACTTACATGATCGGATCCTTCCGAGAACCACCACCATGGCTACCTATGAATATTAGAGAGATAGGGTATGGAAACAAGGTAAGGGTACATGCTCAAGTAAAATGGAACAATAATTTAGCAAGAAAAAGTGATACCAAGTTTTTTTGGCTTCAATTTGTACGAGAGGTAGTTCTGGACGGCGTCTGGTAGTATCAGCTTGGCCAATTTGCAGATTTCGGCCCCAAATCCAAGCATAAAATCAAGGAACGAACCAACAAGATCACTAGAGTGTGCTAACATTTTGCAATTCCCAACATCTAGAGATCATCCATCCAACTTTTAACCGATCAAATATGGAGCTACCTAGTATTCATTTCAAAGCATCTCGGGTTCATGATTGGGAACCAAAGAAAGCAAGGAAGAGATCAATAACGGAGGCCATTGGAGGAGATTGAGGTGGGGACGAGTCCCATGGAGCAGATCTGGGACGGGAACGGCGGATTCTGGTGAAGCAAGGGGCTGGCCGGAGGAGGAAGGAGAAGTGGCAGCAGTTTGGAGATGTGTTCGTGTGGGTGGGGAATAAACCTCCACCCCGCACGGCGAAGAATTTTAAGATGTCTCTTCTTATCCCAGTAGTACCGGGCTCGTCTGGTAGTACCGGTTGTACAAGTTTACGTAGAAACGAATTTGCTGCAACTTGCACAGGCGGTAGTACCGGTCGCCGGCCGGGAGTACCGAGGCACCATGTTTCTTCCTCTAGAGTCAAAATTTTAGCATGTACAAGAATAGAAATTGTCTTTATGAGATGAGATATTCTTAGGATATATTTTCACACCGAGATGGTACTCCATACCTGAACTTTTAAAATCCAAATAACACAACTAGAAAACAAGTTAGGGTATGTTTTCCATGGAGCCAACACAACAACGGAAATGCGATGAAATACCAATAAGAACTAAATAAGATCCAACTCTTCAAAATGAATAGGTTGGTGGCCTAGGCAACCATGTAAGAGAGTATGGTATCACACCGCGAAGATGCATCTTGGGTGCATTGCCAGTTCTCAACATTTTAGCTCACAATTCAACTAAAAATAGAGATATAAATGAATTTACTTTGGGCATGATGGGGGAGGGAGCGTCCAATAAGTTAGTACAACACTCCCCTATCTTCATGCCTACACCTAAACCCAAACACATAGTCAACTATAGGTGTATGTGCAAGATCCTCAAGTCAAAATCCTTGAATCGATGATATTTAGCTCATTCCTCAAGAACATGAATCTTGTATCATCATGAGGTTTCGTGAATATGTCCACGAGTTGATCCTTGGTTTGGACATAGGCTAGCTCAATATTGCCTCTTTCCACGTGATCTCTAATGAAGTGATGATAAGTCTCAATATGCTTCGTTCTTTTATGTTGCACCGGGTTTGTAGGCAATCTTGATGGCACTCTCATTGTCACATAGGAGGGGAACTTTGTCATAGTGAACATAATACTCCTTGAGGACTTGCCTCATCCATAACAACTAAGTGCAAGCCATAGCGGCTGCCACATACTCGGTTTCAGCGGTGGAGAGAGATATATACTTTTGCTTCTTAGAAGAACAAATCACCAAATACCTGCCAAGGAATTGGCAAGCCCCAAAAGTATATTTCATATCGTCTTGATCACCAGACCAATCTGACTCCATGTACCCACTGAGAGAAAATTGTGCCCCCTTTGGGTACCACAAACCAAACCTTGAGGTATGAACCAAATACCGAAAGATCCTATGTAGCGCCACCAAGTGGCTTTACTTAGGAGCCGCTTGATACCTTGCACACACTCCTAGACTCAAGACAATATTGGGTATAGATGCACAAAGGTAAAGCAAAGAACCGATCAGAGAGCGATATAACTTTTGGTCCACATATTTACCATCCAGATTGCGCTTGAGATGGCACTTGGTTGCATTGGGGTGAACTTCTCTTTATCACCTTGGAAGTTGAACCTATTGATCATGTTTTGGGTGTACTTGTCTTGAGAGATGAATGCTCCTCTAGCCAATTGCTTGATCTCAAAGCCAAGAAAGAATCTCAATTTCCCCATCATGGACATCTCAAACCTATTAGTTATAAGCTTTGAAAATTCATCATTGAAAGCTTGATTAGTTAAGCCAAAGATGATATCATGAACATATAATTGACATATGAAAAATATTCCGTTTGACCGTCTTTGTGAAAAGGGTTGGATCGATTTGCCCAACTTTAAACCCATGGTCTTTCAATATCTCTCTAAGGTGCTCACACCATGCACGTGGTGCTTGTTTAAGTCCATAGAGCGCCTTATCAAGCTTGCAGACATGGTTAGGGAAGTTGGGGTTCTCAAACCCCGGTGGTTTCTTAACATATACCAACTCTTTGAAGGGACTCAAGGCGAGCCGCAGGAGCATAGGTTTCATCAAAGTCAATGCCTTACACTTGGGTGTACCCTTAAGCTACCAATTGCCTTGTTCCTTATGGCCATGCCATGTTCATCTTTCTTGTTCTTTAATATACACTTGGTTCCAATAATATTGCGGAAATCTTTGGGCTTATCAACTAGCTTCCGCACTTTGTTACTCTCAAAGTTTGAGCCATCATGCATAGCTTCCAACCAATCTGAATCCTCAAGAGCTTCAAACACTTTCTTTGCTTCCACCATGGAGATATGTTCTTCATGCTCATTAAATCTTGCCAATTGAGATGTTGTAGTTCTCTTTCCCCTTAGATCTCCTAACACTTTTTCATCGCAAAGTCAATCTCCCTCAAGGCTCTAGAAAATGTAGTGGCACGACGGGCTTTGATATCCTTATTGTTACGAGGAGGTGTCACTTGATCATCTTGATCATTTGGGTCCCCGTATTGACCGGAATGTTGGCCTTAATCATCATTATGGCTTGCTTCAACATGAGAAGAAGAAGGTTGATCTTGGCCTTGATCTTCGCTAGCATTAATGATAGGAGAACTTGGTTCTTCCATAGCAACTTCATCAATAGATGGAGGGTCTTGAACTTGTTCTTGGTTAGGTGCACCACTTTCTCCATTGGTATGTGAATCTAGTGTAGACGAGGGATCCACTTGATTAGAGCATAGTTCTTCTCGATATGCCACAAGGTGTCCCTCAATGGGGCGGAAAAATCCCACACCTTTTCTTCCTATGGAATCTTGAGGTATTTCAACATCTACGTTAGACACATGAAATTGTGCCACTTAGGAGCCATCATTTTTGTCGAAAACCACACTATTGATGATAATCCCCGAGGACTTGTCAAAGACCGTATAAGTGTGGGATTCGGCACCGTAACCAAAAAATGTACCCTCACGAGATTTAGACAGAAATTTAGACAAGAGAACTCCTTTTACCAAATAGAAACACTTACAACAAAAGACGCAAAAGTAGGAGCTATTTGGTTTGTTCCCGGTGAGAATCTCATATCGAGTCTTCTTTGAGACTTTGCGGAAGTAGAGCTGATACGTCGTAAACGTATCCCTAATTTCTGATGTTCCATGTTGTTTTCATGTTATTTCCCACATGTTTGCTATACATTTTATGTCATTTTTATCGATTTTCCGGACTAACCTATAGACAAGATACCACAGAGCCAGTTCCCTGTTTTCTGCTGTTTTTAGTTTCAGAAAAGTTAATCTAGAAATATTCTCGGAATTGGAAAATTCGAAGCCCGGAAGTTTTAGAAATCCTGGAGGTTCCACGGAGTCCCGAAGAGACCCGAAGGGGGGGGCTCAGGGGGCCCACACTATAGAGTGGCGCGGTCCCCCCTTGGCTGCGCCAGAGGGTGGTGTGGGCCCCCCAGGTCTCCACCGCCTTTGCCCTTTCGCCTATTTATCCCCCCAGGCTAAAACCCTAGGGATATACCACCTTTCCCTGAAAAACACCCGAGGCCGTCATCGTCATCCCGAGATCGAGAGGATCTGGAGCTCTCCCCGGCACCTTGCTGGGAGGAAATTCATCACCGGAGGGGTCTACACCACCATGCCCTCCCCCGAAGTGATGCGTGAGTAGTTCATCCCTGGACTACGGGTCCATAGCAGTATCTAGATGGTTGTTCTCTCCACTTTGTGCCTCATTTTTAGATCTTGTGAGCTGCCTAACATGATCGAGATCATATTTACGTAATGCTACATGTCGTTTGCTGGGATCTGATGAATGTTGAATGCTATGTCTTTTGATTATCAATCTATCATGTTATCTTCATGCATATGTTATTTATGATCTTGCATGCTCTACGTTATTAGTAGATGCTCTGGCCATGTAGATGCTAGTAACTCCAAGAGGGAGTATTTATGCTCGATAGTGGGTTCATGCCTCCTTTGCATCTGTGCTCGAGTGACGGAAACGCGACGGATGGAGGATGTGCTGTTCCCATTAGGGAGAAAACAACAATGCTTTGTCTAAGTATGATGTTATTGTTTACATTACACACTTTGCTTAGTGTGATTATCTATTGCTTGCAACTTAATACCCAACGTTTGTTCGGATGATATTCAAAGGGTGGATTATAAGTCATATATACAGTTGGATAAAGGTTTATGTATCTTGTTGTAATGCCTGCATGAATCACATAGTAATCTTTATGTCTTGCATATGCACTACGGTGCAACCTTTCATTTCTGTCAATTTCGCAGGTGTAGTTTGTTCACCACACATGTTATTTATCTTTCATGGAGAGACACCACTAGTGAACTGTGGACCCTGGTCGTTTTTCCTCATACTGATAAAACACCTACTGCTTTCATACTTCTCTCATATTATTCCTACTGTTTTCCACACCATACGTTTAACCTCTTTGTGTTCAGCAAAACCGTGAGATTGACAACCTCACTGCTTCGTTGGGACAAAGTGATTTGATTGTGTTGTGTAGGTTCCACGTTGCTGCTCAACCGGTAGTGCGCCCTGCCACCTCAGCTGCATCAACCTTCAGAGATTGCTTGTCCTCCTACTGGTCGATTCAACCTTGGTTTCTTTTTTCTGAGGGAAAACTTGCTGCTGCCCTCTTCACAACCTTTCTCTTGGGGTTTACCAACGAGGGCGTCTACACGCCATCAACAAGTTTTCTGGCTCCGTTGCTAGGGAGGAAGAGAATTTCTGCAAGGGGGGTCTCTCACTTCCAATCTTTTTATTTTGTTTTTGTTTTGCTTGTTTTATTTTATTTTGTCTTATTTGCTTCTCTTTATCAAAAACACAAAAAAACTAGTTCTTATTCTAGCTGTAGTTTTATTCCCGTTTTTAATCTCGTTAAAATGACTACTCCTGAGAACACTAAGTTGTGTGACTTTACTAGCACCCACAACAATGATTTCATTAGCACACCTATTGCTCCACCTGCTGATTTTTATGAGATTAAGCCTGCTTTGTTAAACCTTGTTATGAGAGAGAAATTTTCTGGTGTTAGTACTGATGATGCTGTTGCCCATCTTAATAATTTTGTTGAACTATGTGAGATGCAAAAAATATAAATATGTAGATGGAGATATTGTTAAACTGAAATTGTTTCCTTTCTCTTTAAGAGGAAGAGCTAAAGAATGGCTTCTATCTTTGCCTAGAAATAGTATATTCTTGGACTAAGTGTAAAGATGCTTTCATTGGAAAATATTATCCTCCTGCTAAGATTATCTCTTTAAGAAGTAGCATTATGAATTTTAAGCAACTTGATAATGAGAATGTTGCTAAAGCTTGGGAAAGAATGAAATCTTTAGTGACGAATTGTCCCACTCATGGACTGACTACTCGGATGATCATCCAAACCTTTTATGAAGGACTGAATTTTTCTTCAAGAAACCTTCTGGATTCAGCTGCTGGAGGAACCTTTATGTCCATGACCCTGGGGGCAGCAAAACAGCTTCTTGACAATATGATGGTAAATTATTTTGAATGGTATACTGAGAGAGCTACAACTGGTAAGAAGGTAAATTCTGTTGAAGAAACCTCCTCTTTGAGTGATAGACTTGATGCTATTATGTCTATGCTTGTGAATGGCCATGCTCCTATTGATCCAGATAATGTTCCCTTATCCTATTTGGTTGCTCAAGAAGAGCATGTTGATGTGAACTTCATTAAAAATCATAATTATAACAACAATGCTGATAGAAATAATTTTGGTAGCAACAATTATAGGCCTTATCCTCTTAATAGTGTTAATCATGATAGAACTGGAATGACTAATGAAAGAATTTCAAAAGTTGAAAGAGCCACTAAATTTTTTATGCAAAATCAATATGAGCAAAATAAACTGTTTACTAAGACCCTGGAAGAACAATCTATCATGCTTAAAAATATTAGTTATTAACTTGAGAGTTTAAATAGAGAAATATCTGGTTTGCAAAGTAAAATTGCTCATGCTGAAACGTCTATTTCATCCATGTCTGAAGCACAATCTTCTTTGATTAATAGAATGACTGCTAAAACTGAAACCATAGATGAGAATCCTTTTGGTACGTGGATATTACATAATAAGCCCCCTAAGCCACTTAAACCTCACATGTCAGTGACTCATCAAAGGGGCCTGTGGGCGAGTTTCCGTCAACAAAGGGGGTTATTGCCAATTATCCCTTTTGGTACTGCGAATGCCATCCAAATTCGAATTGATGATAATGTTAGAATGTTAGCTGAATTGCATGCTAGATGGGAAAAAGAAGATGAAATAGCTAGAAAGAATAATATAGCAAATGTTTGCACCATTACCACCACTAGTAAAAATGATGCTTCTCGTGATAGAAAACCTTCTACTATCAATGGTAAAATAATTGGTGTTGGAAACACATCCACTTCTGCTATTAAAAATGTAAAATTGCCTGGAATTGCTAAAAATGTTCGTGATGAAAGTGCTGAAAGTTTTAGAAACATGGGATACAATAGTCCCCTTACCTTTGCTAAAAATGATCTTAACTTTTACAATTGCAACATAACTGAAGTGATTAAGTTCTTACAAAAGCTTGTTGGTTTTCCTAATGCTAGTGCTATGAATTGGGCTTTCACAAAACATATTACAAATGATCTCATGAAAATTAGAGAGGATGAATTAAGATGTGAAGTCTCTATCCCTAGGAAGCTAGATGATGGTTGGGAACTTGTTATTAAAATCAAAGTGAGTGATTTTGATTGCAATTCTCTATGTGATCTTGGTTCTAGTATCTCTGTTATGCCCAAGAAATTTTATGATATTCTTGATTTACCACCATTGGAACCTTGTTATTTGGATATTCGTCTTATTGATAATGTTAGAAAGAAAACTTTGGGGAGAGTTGATGATGTTCTTATCATGGTTAATAATAGTCTTGTCCCCGTTGATTTTTTTTGTCTTGAATATTGAATTCAATGCTTCTTGGCCAATTGTTTTCGGAAGACCTTTTCTTAGAACTGTTGATGCTATTATTGATATGAAAGAGAGGAATATTAAATTTCAGTTCCCACTCAAGAAAGGTACAAAACACTTTCCTAGAAATAGAATGAAGTTGCCTTTTGATTCTGTTATTCGAACAAAGTACAACTTGGATGCTTCTTCACTTGAAAATACCTGATTCCATTTTTCTTGGCCTAGCTAAAAGGCGTTAAAGAAAAGAACTTCTTGGGAGATAACCCATGGTTTTATTTTTTGCTTTGTTTTTATCTGTTTTATTTGAGTCAAGGGGTTGTATACTTCTGTAGCAAATCCTTTGTATCTTTCTTTTCATGCTTTAGTAGTGCCAAGTAAAGTTGCTGACGAGAGTTGGAGTTGGTTTTCGGATTTCTGCGCACAAAACAGATTTCTGCTGTCCACCGTAAAAAATCATGAAAAATCCCGAAAGATCAGAATGACCTGAAATTTATTGTGCTTATGCCTGGGCTAATTCCGCAACTTTTTTTTTCTCTAGGTTTTTCGATTTGAGCAATTTAAGTGCCTCGATAAAATTTATATTTACAGACTGTTCTGGTTTTGATAGATTCTGCCATTTTTCTTGCATTGGCTCTTTTGCGATGTCGAGTGGATTTCTTTGCTTCACGAAACATCAGAGGTTGTAGCTAATGTTTAAAAGTATCAATAACGCTTGTTCCATACAGAACCCATGGATTTTTATTTGTATCACTAATCCTGTAATGCGAATTACTGTTTGAGTATGGTGTGAAGGAAGTTTTCAAGTGTCAAGAGAAGAGGTGATTTATGTGATCAAGAAGAGTGTGAGGTCAAAGCTTGGGGATCCCCGTGGTTCATCCAAGCATATTTTTAGAATACTCAAGCATCTAATCTTGGGGATGCCCAAGGCATCCCCTTCTTCATCAACTATCTATCAGGTCACTCCTCGTGAGGCTATATTTTTATTCGGTCACATCATATGAAGTTTTCTTGGAGCGTGTTTTCCCCCCCTTTTTTCTCTTGTTTTCCTTGCTGAAATAGTATCATTGGACTAGCATCCTTGTTTGGGAGAGAGACACACTCTGCTTTTTCATTTGAATACTTGCTATGCTAGTATTCTTAGTATTTTCTTTTATTTACTGCGAAAATTCCTGTTTAGCTCTTGTTTTCATTGCATCTCTTGTTCAGAGCTGTTAGTTTTTAGTAGTGTTATGTGAGTACTATCATGTTTTCTTGCTGTAGCATGTAGAGAATTTTGGTTAAAACATATTTTGTATGGTGCTTGTTAGGAAAAGAAAATGTTGTTTGAAGTAGAATTTTTAACGGTGCAAGTAGAAGCTTGTATAGACTGTGGCTAAAATTTTTTCATGTCATGCTAGATGTTATTTTAGTTTTAAAGCCTTGTGGTTATTGGGTAGAATGATTATCCTCAAATAGCCGAGAGTGTTTAATATTCCATTGAAAGAATCATGAGTTGTTCTTGTCACATTGAAGCATAAATTTGTGGTATTCTCCTTTGAATGTTTTATTTGGTTGACTTGGCGCATGCTTAAACCATTTTTATTACTATGAACCAGTCACTAATAGCCTCTATGATCATTAGTATTAGAATTTTTGGTACCACTTATGCTTTTATTAATGATGTTTATGTCGCTATGCATGATTATGGCTCTTATGCTCTCTTGATTTGTCGCTCCCAGTCTTTTGCTAGCCTCCACCTGTACTGAGTATGGAATTCTACTCATGCATCCAACTCCCTAAAACCAAAGTTTTCCCGTTGTGTCCACCATACCTACCTACATGTGGTAATTAACTGCCACTCCAAGTAAATTGCTCATGTGTTACCTTTAAAACCTTCAAAATTACTCCTGCTTTGTGTTCCTGTTTTTACTCATGAGGACGTAAATAAAGAATCTTTATCTCACTTGTTGATTGGATTTCACACCCTGGACTAGTGGCTTCATCGGCTTATCCAATTGATAGAAGAGCTGGCAGCGGGGTGCCCAGCCCCAAATTAATACACACAAAATCTCTTCACTATTTTCCCCTGATTTATCAGTCAAACCATAATTGTGTAAACAAAAGAGAAACAGGGATGGCCTTCTACAAAAGTTGGGTCCTTCATATGGGATCCGCTCTTGTGAAATCTAGTTGGCTTGTGACGTACTGTATTTTCTGTTTACCATTCATTGACATTAGCATACATCTCCCAAAATATAGACAATCCTCCATGGTATGTGATTGTTGGCAGGCACCCGAGGATTTGATTAGCCATGGTTTGTGTAAGATGGATGGGAGGAGTGTCAAACTTTTAATACCTCTGTTTAATAAAATAAAATCTCTAGCACATGAGTCTCCACCTTCTAAATTTATGCACAGTTGAGAGAGCATTTTTGCCATTCTGAGTTTTATGTGCATTTGTCCGAGAAACATTATTAATTGATTCATGATGTGTTATTGCTTGATCTCTAATTATTTGTTCTAGTCTTCCTCATGAACTTTGAAGGTGTCCTGGAATTTATGTTTTTCCCCACTCTTAAGGACAACAAAACATCACTTTGCCATGATTTCTCTATACTTGAAACAAACGTATATCTTTCTTTGCCTTGTTATTCGTGATCTTTCATTTGAGTTACTTCTCATGACGCAAAGTGATTGCTATGCTTTATTATTAAAGTTCTATTTATCATGTTTGTGTTTAAGTTCTATGATCTCAGTTTACATATGCTTTACATTACTTTGATGATAAACTTTATGTTGGTAGCATGTCACCTCAGAAATTATTTGTTTTTACCGTTTACCTACTCGAGGACGAGTTGAAACTAAGCTTGGGGATGTTGATACGTCGTAAATGTATCCCTAATTTCGGATGTTCCATGTTGTTTTCATGTTATTTCCCACATGTTTGCTATACACTTTATGTCATTTTTATCGATTTTCCGGACTAACCTATTGACAAGATGCCACAGAGCCAGTTCCCTGTTTTCTGCTGCTTTTAGTTTCAGAAAAGTTGTTCTGGAAATATTTTCGGAATTGGAAAATTCGAAACCCGGAAGTCTTAGAAATCCGGGAGGTTCCACGGAGGCCCAAAGAGACCCGGAGGGGGGGCCTCAGGGGGCGCATACCATAAAGTGGCGCGGTCCCCCCTTGGTCGCGCAGGGGGTGGTGTGGCCCCCCAGGCCTCCACCGCCTCTTCCCTTTCGCCTATTTATTCCCCCCGAGGCAAAAACCCTAGGGATATACCACTTCTCCTCGAAAAACACCCGAGGCCGCCGTCATCGTCATCCCGAGATCGGGAGGGTTCTGAAGCTCTCCCCGGCACCCTGCCGGGAGGGAAATTCATCACCGGAGGGGTCTACACCACCATGCCCTCCTCCGAAGTGATGCATGAGTAGTTCATCCCTAGACTACGGGTCCATAGAAGTAGCTAGATGACTGTTCTCTCCACTTTGTGCCTCATGTTTAGATCTTCTGAGCTGCCTAACATGATCAAGATCAATCTTTATGTAATGCTACATGTTGTGTTTGCTGGGATCTGATGAATGTTGAATGCTATGTCTTTTGATTATCAATGTATCATGTTATCTTCATGCATATGTTATTTATGATCTTGCATGCTCTCCGTTATTAGTAGATGCTCTGGCCAAGTAGATGCTAGTAACTCCAAGAGGGAGTATTTATGCTCGATAGTGGGTTCATGCCTCCTTTGCATCTACGCTCGAGTGACAGAAACATGACGGATGGAGGATGCGATGTTTCCATTAGGGAGAAAACAAAAATGCTTCGTCTAAGGATGATGTTATTGTTTACATTACACACTTTGCTTACTGTGATTATCAGTTGCTTGCAACTTAATACCCAACGTTTGTTCGAATGATATTCGGAGGGTGGATTATTAGTCATAGATGCAGTTGGATAACGTTCTATGTATCTTGTTGTAATGACCGCATTCACATAGTAATCTTTATGTCTTGCATATGCACTACGGTGCAACCTTCATTTCTGTCAATTGCCCAGTTGTAATTTGTTCACCACACATATTATTTATCTTTCACGGAGAGACACCACTAGTGAACTGTGGACCCCGGTCCTTTTTCCTCATACTGATAAAATACCTACTGCTTTCATAGTGCTCTCATAATGTTCCTACTGTTTTCCACACCATACGTTTAACCTCTTTGTGTTCAGCAAAACCGGTGAGATTGACAACTCACTGCTTCGTTGGGACAAAGTGATTTGATTGTGTTGTGTAGGTTCCACGTTGCTGCTGAACCGGTAGTGCGCCCTGCCACCTCAACTGCATCAACCTTCAGAGATTGCTTTTCCTCCTACTGGTCGATTCAACCTTGGTTTCTTTTTTCTGAGGGAAAACTTGCTGCTGCACTCTTCACAACCTTTCTCTTGGGGTTTACCAACGAGGGCGTCAACACGCCATCAAGAGCCAGTCTGATGAATGACATGTCGTAGACATTGCTTCATCCCATAGATAGGGATGAGATTTATACTCCGCCAACATGGACGTAGCCGTA
>JAPCYS010000930.1:0-26236 GCA_028641055.1 Alopecurus myosuroides
CGGGGACTAATGTCGGGGGCCTACCCCCGAGTAGGGGTAAGACTGGTGATAAAACAGAGTTAAAAGTACTGTTGGCCGGGTAGGTGGCTACCCGGGTACCCTCTATCCGGTAGTCACTATTCGGTCGTAGACATTGAAGGCCAAGTGATGAGGATATAATAGGGGCATTTGATGAGTGTGCATGTGTGAACTGGATGGAAATATTGAGCCTCACTGATGTTCATGATAATGTGAATTCTTTCCTAATAATAAATAATGTTTGTGTTTATAAAATGTTATACTACCTAAGTCTATGCATTTATGTATTAGCAGGGTTATTGATAACACAAGCATTGGGGAAGCAATGGAGCTGATTGAAGAGGATGGCAAGCACGAGGGAGGCGAGGGAGGAAGTGGAGCCATCAAGGAAAGGATATTCGGTTCGGACTGGCACAAGTCCCGAATTTGAAACGAGCATGGACTCTTCATACAGACTCCAAATAAAGCAAATGAGCACAATCTGAAAAGGAATTTTGAAGGGATTTCCAATGGATCCGGCCCCACGCACCGATTCGACTCGTACAAGACATGGTGACCGAAACAATGCACGAATCATTTTCTGCCAGTTTCCAAATAGAGTCCTGTCAAGTTAGGAAACTTAGAGATTTGTTTGATTTCGACCCCAACACTAGGTTGGACGTCCAGCAGCCCTTATAAGGCTTGTAATTCGCATTATTAGAGATTAGACTACGTTAAAACATTAAACCCTAGACCTCTAGATTGAAACAGCTTGTAAGCCTTCATCTGGAAGTTCATCTGCAAACTTTACGTGTTACTTGCTGTTCCACTGGGAATAAGAAGGTACAAGACCACTTGTAGTCGGTGGATTACTTGTGTAAGAGTGTGGAGTTGAGAATATCCTTGGGGTTGCTATCTTTTGCATTGGCATCAAGAATCAGCCGGGAGAGTTCTTAGTGGCGCACTAGTTATCAGATTGAAGTTGTCGGTGAGTTCACTGAGAAGATTGGGCCACCCCTTACCATCTTGGTATCAGATTTACAGGTTGCCTCGGTGAGCTATAATATTTTCCCTTTAGATTCGAGTGTTTTTCTTCCTATACAGAAAATTGCCCCATAAAAATAGAATAGATCATTGCCATAGCCTTAGATCATCCCCAATTTGCAATCCCTAGTTGCTGTTCGTGTTGATTTTGTGTTTCTTTTCTCCTTTTGTGTCTTTTAGTTTTCGAGTTAGGGTTAGGGTTCTTCGTGTTCTTCATAGAGTCCACCGAAAATTCCACCAAAAACATCCAATCCGAGTTGCTGTTTTTTTCTTGTTGAATTCGAGTTGGGGAAGGTTTCTCTACCGCGGCACAAAACTACCAATTTTCCTGCCGTGGTTTCCTACTCCTTTTCGGTTTTCCAATCCTACCGCACCATTGATTTCATGCTGATCATAGTGCTGTCGCGCACCTATTTCTACTCGGAGTCGAACTCCTGGCCGCGGTACAAATTGGCGCAGATCGCTGCCGTGGATTACGACTTGCTGTGCGTGCGCTCTGCCGCGGTACCAAAAACGCGTCGAAACGCTGCCGTGAGCGCTGCGCCCTACCGTGTGACTACGCTGTCGCGCGCGGAACACTAGCCATTCTCTGCTTTTACGCGTGCCTATTCGCTGTCGTCCCGGCAGGATTTTTGCGCGTTGGCTGCCGCAGTACACTGCCATGGGCACCAAAACGTCCCGTTTCTCTGCCACAGTTCAGTTTTCCTGCCGTGAGATCATAGTAGTTGTAGTTGGTTTTCCGTGCTGTTTTCATTGCCCTTTTCACTTGATTTCCATTCCGTATCTTTGAGAACCATAGCCACAGCCTATCTACATATCAAATTAGGAGCATACCCATATAAGACTAGCTCGTTTTTGTGCTCACAGGCTGCTCAATTGATCATTGCATTGTGCTGTTTTTCGGGGGAAAAAATTCTCCGCGGTGTGACATATTGTGGACAAAATAGGAAAAACATTATGTCCGTACAGTCCGTACAAGTGACATAATTTGGCCCAAAAGAGTGGAAAATAAGAGGGAAAAACGGAAAAAATAAAAGAGAGAAAGAGGCCTGAAATTGGTGATATTTGCCACAAGATTGGAGCTGTTTTACATGCTGTTTGCACTATTTTCTTGAGCAATCTTGTGCCTGTTTATAAGAGCAGTAGCTAGTGTCTTTCGAGTGAATTGCAACAATTCCATCCATATAGTTGCTTGCCACATTATTCTCCACGTGTGTGTTTCCTGTGTTTTTTATATCACATTGGACAACAAGTAGGAAATTGTTATTTTGGTGTTGTTAGGTATCCATACCAAGCCCCGCCATATACCTTGTTTGTCATGTGATTGTTAACACCCTGGGTATTCTCTTCTTCACAACAAAGCATATTAGTTGCCACTACTTGTTGGTAAGTATTTCTATTCACTTTGGAACGGTATGGTACTCAATTGTCTTGCTAGTTTTGAGTGAGTTGTGAGAGAACACCACATCCCATTGTTATTTTGTTACTACCAAGTTAATCAATGGTGTTTTGTAGTTATTCTATGTGTAGTGACACTTTCTGGGAGGAGGAGTCTAGTGGAATACCTGCAGCAAATATGTTCTACTTCATAGGAGACATCAGTGGTAGCATTGTTGCTATTACCCTTGATAAGGGTACACGGTTCAATTTTGTTAGTATTGAGGTTGTTGAAGCATTACAGTTGACATCTTCTGCAACTCGCAGGTCATTTATGTTAAAAACTAATGATGCTACACTTCACATTACTCATGCTACCTGGATTCCGTTAACCATTCATGATCATACAGTCCACATTAGGTGTAATGTGCTTCCTAGAGCATTTAATTGCTGTCACCTTTTGTTGAGTGAAACTTGGTGCAATAGCTATAAGGTTAATTTTGATAGCCATTATCCCGATTTACAATTCTTTTGGAATAATAAGAGAGATTGGAAAATACATGCGTGTCCTACAAAATTTAAAAGAATTAGACATCAACCATTGGTTATGAGATTGGTAGAGGTTGAGAAGACCTATGAGGCTGTTTCTACTAATGTAACTATGTCTACTCCTAGTGTTGTGTCTTGTGATGTGCAGGTTGCTTTTGAAGAAAGGGAGCCTATAGTACAACCTGCACCACCACCATCATCACATCCATTGGAGGGGCATACCATTATGCCTAGTATTATTTCTTGTGATATGCAGGTTACTCTTGAAGAAAGGGAGCCATCAATAGTACAACCTGCATCAACACTTGAGAGAGATGAATCAATACCTACTATTTCTGAGGAGGATGTCATTGACATTGGTACTGATTTCGAGCTACCACTTACAAGTACAACTTTTTGTGAGTCTACTAATGGGCTAGTTAATTCTTCTGAGTTGATAGTCACATATAGTCCACCATCATGTGATATTTTGAATATTTCGAATTTTGATCACGTGGTCTTGATTACACATAAACAAGTGCTTGCTAAAATACCACCTATTAATATCGTGTATTACATCATGTTACATGAACCAATTGTTGTGCAATGTGCTATGAATAGGATTGCTGAAATTTCACATATCAATTCTAGCACCCATGCTACTTGCTTCACTTTTAATTTGGTTGGTGACTATAACATGAATGGAATTTTTATGGTGGATCACATATGTATTACTTGTGATAAAATTGCTGAATTAAACATTGTGTTACCTCGTTTGGATTGTGTACAATTTGATAAATATAAGCATGATTCTACACATATGTTTGATTTACAACAAAACTTGATATTTGCAAAATGAGTTGCAATTTACATGATGATTATACTAAACATGAGCAGAAAATTATGTGTACTACTATTCGGCCATTACTTTGTTATACATATCAGAGTAGCACAGTAGAAGAATGGTATCCACTATCTAATGAGTTAATTTGTTTGGATTGTTTTGACTTTACTACCACCAATTTTGATCATAGATCTTCTATGAAAACACTTAGTTTGATACTAAACAATAAGAATTTATACATAGGTGTTTCTCCTTTTGATCATGATTTTATGAGCTTCACTTATATTTGCAATTATGATTGCTATTTTATGACATGTTATGACATTTATGTGATGTTTTCATGCCAATTTCGTGCTGACATGTCATGTGAAAAAATTTATGAACTGCTAACAACCAATGCACCCCATTATAGATATTTGTATTGTGCATACACGTTGTTCTTTTTATTTCTTCCACTTTCAGCTTACCACAAGCCGAGGACGTCTTGTCTTGAAGAAAGGGAGGATGATGGGGATATAATAGGCGCATTTGATGAGTGTACATGTGTGAACTAGAAGGAAATATTGAGCCTCACTGATGTTCATGATAAGGTGAATTCTTTCCTAATAATAAATAATGTTTGTGTTTATAAGAATGTTATACTACCTAAGTCTATGCATTTATGTATTAGCAGGGTTATTGATAACACAAGCATTGGCGAAGCAATGGAGCTGATTGAAGAGGATGGCAAGCACGAGGGAGGCAAGGGAGGAAGTGGAGCCATCAAGGAAAGGATATTTGGTTCGGACTGGCAGAAGTCCCGAATTTGAAACGTTGGTCGGACTGGACTCACGGTTCGAGAGATACGTGGAACTCGTCATCGGTCGGGTACGACTGATGGTTATCTGCAGTGAGGTCTGAGATGGTGTGGGTTAGCGACCCTTGAGATCTTGGCCAAGATTGCGGATGCTCGGCGCGGTAATAGCGGCGAGCCGTGCGGTAAGCACGGGACACGGCGGCGGACCAGAGCACGGCCGGTCGGACATGAGGTTTGACATGTGTGCAAGGGTTCTGAAGCAGTGTTGGCGAGTACCAGATTCAAGTTGGTGACTAGGTCTATGGCGATTGACGTCAGGTGATAGGCATGGGTCAGCCATGGGGAATCTAAGAAAGTGTTGGAAAGTCTATAATGTCGGAATCTTTGAGAGTACATGGTCGTATATTCTGTGATGTTTAGTGCACATGGCAAAGTGCGGGTTGACAAGATAGAGAAGGAGGCGAAGTGCTATAATTGCAGGACATGTAGAAGACTATCCATGAAAAGGTTGAGACAACTGCGAATTTGGCTCAAGGTGTGTCTAAAGGGCAACGGTGAAATTCCTTCAGTTGAAGCTCCTTCACGTAGACCAGTGGTCGGTATGTGATGGTGTTGAACGGGAAGAAGGAACTATGGTTGCAGGTGGAGTCACAAGGAGTCTGGGAGTAGCGGTGGAGCTCATGGAACACAACTCAAGTCTGGAGTACATGGAGTTTTGACGCATTGACGAATTCAAGGTGGCGGAGTATAATCCCCAAGGTGGAGTTTGTTGTATTTGTGTCGAATATGGTGTACGTGTTAGGTTAAGTTTGTTATTGGAGTTGTAATAGGTGTGGATAGGTTACGAGTAGTGTTAGAGTCGAACTCTTGTAGCCTGGGCCTCTCATATAATGAGGGGGGCACTACACGTGTAACCCATGACGACTTGATAGCAGCAAGCGTGCAAGGGAAGCCGGAGGCTTGTGCCAGCGACCAAGGTGGCCGGTGAAGTGATATCATTGGGGAGGTGCGCCCATAGTCATGCCCCGCAGATGTAGGCGAGTTCGCCGAACTGCGTTAACAAATCTCGGTGTCGTCATCATGCTGTGATTGATTGGTCCTCGGTAGATCGATTGTGCGCCTATGAATTCTAACAGATCTATTTTTTGTTTGCGGAAGGTCGCATCCACGCATGACGAGGATGGCATCTTCTTCCTCGCCGAGCTCCGTGGCTTCGTCTGACGGGACCTCAGGTTCGACGTCGTCGTAAGGGAGCATGCCGCCGTCGTCTTTGTCACACATCTGTTTTTAAGCACCTGTCTTAGAGTAATTTAGGAAGCCTCTTAAAACTTTTGTAAGTTAATTAAGTGGACAACATGTTTGTGTAATCATGTTTATCTATGCAATATAAGTGGTGTGTTCATTTCACTCACTTGAGAATTTTTCTCCTAAGGAAAGTATTTGTTTTCCTATGTTTTCCACTGGAGTGCTTAGGGGACTATTTTAAAAACTTTGGGACAACACTTGATATCAACTTATAATTGTGTTATTGATGTGTAGGAATCAATTTGGCCTTGTAACAAAATTATTTGGAGAAGCTTTCATTAGATTTTTCCAATATAGTTTTGTCCTGAAAATCAACCAAGTAGCTGTTTTCAACCCTTGTTTTCCATCACAAGGATTATCCAATTATGGATTTTCTTTGATCAATTTTACTCTCTGGTATGTGGACAACAAAACTACATCCTTGGAAAAATCTACAAAAATATTTAACACACATATCCATGCTTGTTTTTGAGCCATCTTGTTAAGACAGATTTTTAGACAGTTTAGAAACAGAGAAAGTGCTCACTTTGGCATCTGTTTTCAAAGCCTTAAAACCCTCCATTTTCAGATCCAATTGTTGTTTCTGAAACTTGGATTGTTGCTCTTTAATGAGCATTTTGAATCATTCATTTTTGACTTTGTCTGCTTGTTGAAAACAACATCAACTTTTGCTATCTCTATATGTTGCCAACACTTTGAAAAAATTCAGAAAACTGTCCAAACTGAATTTTTGTCAGAACAGTAGCTGCACACTTTTTAAAGTTGATAGATCTAGTTGTGTGTGTTGATCTAGGATGAGTGGCCGTGCCAATTATTTTCCCCTTGGTATAAGCTTCTAGAAGATGGCCTTGGATGCCATTTTGGTTGACCAAGGAGGGAGGGAGGGACTAGTCTAGTTGACTGTTTGTGAGGTCATCATAGTTGGTGAAATAGTGATCTTTTGCCCATCCCTTGGCCTTTCATGTGGCCTTGCTCATGTTTTTGCACGATGGCAACCCCTAAGGCACCTCCCATTGGCCATGCCACCTCTGGCACTCACCCAAGGGGCAAGCCCTGCCCATGCCGTGACCTGCCCGAGTGCACCGTTGCAAATCCGTGCATATAAGCCACACCAGGCCGATCCCTTGCGCCACCACCCTCTCCTCACTCCACTCACCCACCCTGAAGCAGCCACGCATGCCCGTTCGCTCCCAGTGAGCGAGGCGAGCCGTGCTCTTCCTCGGGCCCGAGCAAACCGAAACCGAGATCGCGCCGCGTGTACTGCATCCCCCGCCGCCTTTTTGCTTTGCGATCGATCCCCTAGCCCGTGCGCACCTCCCTAACATTCCCTTGCTCGCGATCGTTTGCAGTAACGCCGGCGCCATCACCGGGAACACCGCAGGTCGCCGTCGAGCCGCCCCCGTGCCCGTGCAACCCCACCGTCCGTGACCGCGCCCCTGCACCGCCCAAGCATCCCTCTTCCACCCCAGCACCACCCCGTGCGGTACACGAGACCTAGGTGACAAAAACCCCGACACCGCCAGGTGTTCGTCCGCGGTCAGAGAGAGAGAGGGAAGAGAGAGCGCGGGGAGGAAGAGAGAGAGAGAACCGTCGATCTGCGCATCGACGGCCCCCTTTGAACGCACCCGTTCGCGCGCGCGCGTGCGCTGGTGGGCTGGCTAGCGCCGTAGCGGGCCGCTCGGTGCGAATCTGGCCGTTAGGCCTAGTTTTTATTTTCTAATTATTCTGGCAGATATGTGCATGTTTGCTTTAGCTCTATTTGGCCTAGCTAGAATAAACTTTTAGCTTAGCTAATTTTTGTGCTAGTAGCCACACATTTTCCAAGCCGTGTCCCACTGGCAATTCAACTTTTGAATCTTTATGATTTTTAATTAAATCATATGCCAGAGATGTTGGAACGCGTAGAGATAAACAAAAACTTTTCCTACGCGATACTCCCAAGATCTAGCCGAGGTAGAAGGCCACGATGATTACCACTAGACGCGCAGGTGCGGATTATCGATGCAGCGCGTCGGGGCAGTGCAGTCCCACGATCCGATCCGGCCGATCCAATCCCTCGAACGTCGAAGTGCTGAACGTACAGCACCTCTGCCGGTATCCACACGTACGAGGAGGAGCTCTGACGGCAGACTGCTAGGTCTGGTGCGACGGCTGGACTGAGTGGGGCTAGGGTTCCCAACGCATGGGAGAGTGGACTAACGTGCCCGCTGGGCAACCTGCGCCCCTCTTTATATAGCGTATGGTAATGGGCTGCACAACACTTGTGGCCCATTCCCTCTGTGAGTCCGACTCACTAACTCAGTCCATTTCCGGTTCGGGTCCAACCCAACCATTATTTGCTCCCGCTCTTAAGTGTGCGACCCTGCAGGCTCATGGCGACTTGGACACGATTGGAGTCCAACTCCCAATCGATCAATCGGTAGCGGCTCCTAGAAGAACGTGCCGACTCCCAAGTACCATTGAGTCATGACGACATACCTTTCAATGCGATATTCATCTTAGTCCCTTTTGCCTCACGATATACCTTGTCGAGCTATAGGCGATTTATCGTCATCCCTTAAATAGCTCAACTCTCTTCTCGATCCGTGATATGTGATTCATCTGACTAACTCTTAGTCAACCGACACAGTTAAAACTTAACTGAGTCGCGCATGGCCATGCTTCCTGAATCATATCACTCGAGAGGGCCCAGAGAATATCTCTCCATTCGGAGGGGCAAAATCCCATCTTGATTATCCACATCACGCAGCTTGCTTTTCATTCGACCCGAACTCTGCCTTTATAGTTGCCTTGTCACAGAACAACGTTTGACAGAACCTAAGTCGGTGATCCACAACTCGGATTGTGCGATAACCTTAGGTCTAAGGATTACATTGATTGAGACATGCAAATGACGACTTGATCGTTGCATCTCAATGTGGGTCAGTCCGACTTGCTAAACTCTTTAGCCAAGTCCGTGAACGTTGGAATGGCATCACCATGCCCATGACAAGTGGAACCATGTCATCAGCCAACACTCACATTAGTCTAGGATGTGTGTCCAGCACAACCTTAACGACCAAGGACAATTAGTATGAACAACATGAATATATAGTTCCACAATCGAATCACATATTCAATGACATATATCAGATGTTCAAAACAAGGACAACTTAATAACTTTATGAATACAGTGGGAATTACATCATACATGATTGCCTCTAGGGCATATTCCCAACAGTCTCCCACTTGCACTAGAGTCAATCATCTTGGCATCATATGCCTAGGCATCTAATGCCCATACCTCTCGTGTGCGCCTCATGCTTAGGCTGTGGTAGTGCCTTTGTCAACGGATCTGCAATGTTTGCATCCGTGTGTACTTTGCATAACTTGATATCACCTTGTTCGACAAACTGGCGAATAAGGTGGTACCGCATGAGTATATGTTTGTTCTTCTGGTGTTGTCTAGGTTCCTTGGCTTGTGCGATAGCACCATTGTTGTCACAATATACGTCCAAAGGATTGGACGCGCCCTGAACCACACCAAGATCAATCAGGAGGTTCCTGATCCAAACAGCTTCCTTTGCCGCCTCTGAGGCAGCAATATACTCAGCCTCTGTTGTAGATGCAGACACCGTATCTTGCTTGGAACTCTTCCAGCTCACAGCTCCTCCGTTCATTACGAACACGTATCCCGATTGCGAACGAGAATCATCTGAGTCGGTGAGATAACTCGCATCCGTGTAACCCTTTACACTGAATTCCTCATCACCTCCATAAACTAGGAACATTTCCTTAGTATTTCTCAAATACTTAAGGATGTTTTTAACCGCTGCCCAGTGGGCTTCGCCAGGGTCAGCCTGGTATCTGCTCGTAACACTTAGAGCATAGGAAACATCTGGCCTAGTACAAATCATGGCATACATGATGGATCCTATTGCCGAAGCATACGGAATCACACTCATCCGACTTCGCTCATCAGTCGTCGAAGGACACTGAGTCTTGCTAAGTTTTATGCCATGGGACATCGGCAAGAATCCCTTCTTGGACTCTTGCATTTTGAATTTCTTCAAAACCTTGTCCAGATAAGTACTCTGACTCAATCCAATGAGCCGCCTTGATCTATCTCTATAGATCCTGATTCCTAATATGTAAGTCGCCTCACCCAAATCCTTCATTGAGAAACTCCTTTCCAATGACTCTTTGGTTTCTTGCAACATCATGACATCATTTCCAATCAGCAATATGTCATCCACATATAAGATTAGAAAGTTTACTTTGCTCCCACTAAACTTCTTGTACAAACAAGAATCATGATCGCTCTTGATGAAGCCAAACGATTTGACTACCTCATCAAAGCGAATGTTCCAACTCCGAGATGCTTGCTTCAACCCATAAATGGATTTCTGAAGTTTGCATACCTTGTCAGCATTAGCTGGATCGACAAAACCTTCGGGCTGTATCATATACACGTCCTCAGTTAAATTTCCATTAAGGAAAGCCGTCTTGACATCCATCTGCCATATCTCATAGTCGAAATAGGCTGCTATGGCTAACATGATCCGAATTGATTTAAGCATCGCTACGGCGAGAAGGTCTCGTCGTAGTCAACTCCTTGAACTTGTCGGAACCCCTTCGCGACAAGTCGTGCTTTATAGACGGAAATATTTCCATCCATATCAATTTTCTTCTTAAAGACCCACTTGCACTTGACGGGTCTTGCACCGTCAGGCAGATCAACCAAATTCCAAACTTGGTTTTCATCCATGGACTTTAACTCGGATCTCATGGCTCCAAGCCATGACTCGGAATCAGATCCCACCATCGCTTCCGAATAAGTTGCCGGCTCGTTACTTTCTAACAGTAAAACATCTCGAGCACTCTGTAATCTGGCAGATCTCCGTGGTTCAGGTGCTGTTACCGGTGTAGGTACCACGACCGGCTCAGCCTCCAAGGCGTTAGCCGACTCGCCCCTAGCTGGTTCCTCTCGAATTTCTTCGAGTTGCACCGTGCTCCCACTGACTTCCCGACTGAGAAACTCTTTCTCAAGGAAGACACCATTCCGAGCGACAAACACTTTGCCCTCTTCCCGGTTGTAGAAGTAGTACCCCAAGGTTTCCCTCGGATACCCCACGAAAATACACTTATCCGACTTGGGCGTGAGCTTGTCCGACTGAAGTCGCTTGACAAATGCTTCACAACCCCAAATCTTTAGAAAAGACAAACTTGGCCTTTTACCAGTCCACATCTCATGTGGTGTCTTCTCTACTGACTTTGATGGTACTCTGTTTAGTGTGAAAGCTGCAGTTTCTAGACAATAACCCCAAAATGATAAAGGCAGATCTGTCCGACTCATCATTGATCGTACCATGTCCAACAAGGTCCGTTTCTCCGTTCCGATACACCGTTTCTCTGCGGTGTACCCGGCGGAGTGAGTTGAGGAACTATTCCACAACTCTTTAAATGGTCATCAAACTCATGGCTCATGTATTCGCCTCCACGGTCCGACCGTAGAAACTTTATTTTCTTGCCGAGCTGATTCTGTACCTCACTCTGGAATTCCTTGAACTTTTCAAAGGCTTCCGACTTGTGTTTCATCAAATAGATATATCCATACCTACTCAAATCATCAGTGAAGGTAATGAAGTACTCATAACCACCTCTAGCTGTCGTGCTCATTGGTCCACATACATCACTATGTATTAGTTCCAACAAGTCGGACGCCCTTTCACAACTCCTTGCAAAAGGTTTCTTGGTCATCTTGCCTAGTAGGCATGATTCGCATGTCTCGAATGACTCTAAGTCAAACGAAGTTAGAAGTCCATCATCATGGAGCTTCTTCATGCGCTTCCAACTTATATGACCAAGCCGACAATGCCAAAAGTAAGTCATATTCAGATCATTTGGTTTCAACCTTTTAACATTTATGTTATAGACCGATTCACTATCAAGATTTAAATAAATAACCCGTTCTGAACGGGTGCAAAGCCATGAAACATATCTTTCAAATATAAAGAACAACCATTATTCTTAATATTCGACTCATAACCTTGTCTCATCAAACATGAGGCGGAAATAATGTTTCGACTAAGCGCTTGAACATAATAACAATTATTTAGTTCCAAAATAAATCCTGAAGGTAAATGAAGTTGCATCGTGCCGACTTCCAACGCAGCGACTCTCGCCTTGTTGCCGACCCGAATGTCAACCTCTCCTCTTGCCACGCTCCTAGTTCTTACCAGTCCCTGCAACAAGTTGCATATGTGAATAACTGATCCGGTATCATATACCCAAGAACTATTAGGCGCATCAGCAAGATAAATGTCTATAACATTGCACACAAGTGTACCTGAGTCGGAAGTCATACCTCCACTCTTGGCTCTGTCAGCCAAATACTTGGTGCAATTCCTTTTCCAGTGGCCATCTTGCTTGCAATAGAAGCAATTGGCTCCGGCTGTAGGAGAAGGCTTAGTCTTTGAGGGAGCACTCTGGACAGGGCCATGGGCGCTACCTCCTGACTTATCCTTCTTCTTCTTAGTCCAAGAACTCTTCTTGAACTTAGCCTTATTCTGCACCATCAACACTTGACTGGCGCCTTTCTTGATATCAGCCTCTGCCGTTTTGAGCATCCCATGTAATTCAGTGATACTCTTATCCATACCATGCATATGGTAGTTCGAGATGAACGAACCATACGCACTAGGAAGAGAGTTCAGAATTATATCAGTAGCGAACTCTTCGTTAAGTGGGACGCCCAGCCGATCCAGAGACTGAATGTAACCAATCATCTTGATTACATGCGGACTCAGTGGATCGCCGTCTTTCAGCTTACAGCCAAGCAAAGCTTGAGAGACTTGATACCTCTCAGTCTTTGCTTGAGCCTGGAACATACTTTTGAGGCTTTCGATCATATCGTAGGCCTCAACATTCTCGAACTGCTGCTGCAAGTCCGGTTCCATGTGTGCAAGCATAAGACAGCTAATTTCCGTAGACTCATCTCTAGTCTTACGGTAGGCATTGGTGACAGCGACAGTCGCATCATAATCATCAGGCTCTTCTGGAAGTGGAGTTTCTAGAACATGTTCTTTCTTGTCATGCTTGAGGACTATCCTCAGATTACGATACCAGTTGGTGAAATTAGTTCCATTAAGCTTATCTTTCTCTAGGATTGACCTCAACGCAAACGTGGACAACTGAGGAAGGTTGCTAGGTGCCATTGATCTACAACAGAAAATACGCAAAAACACTTAAGACATGTATTCATAAAAGAGCAGGCATATTAAACGCTTTAATACTTATGCTCCCACTAGAACCAACATCCCTCCGATGGTTGCTAAGTGATTCAAGACCCTAAATAAGCAAGCCGACTAGTGAGCTTTAGCATCACCGCTAGCCGTCAAGTGATCTAGGTAGGCAACACCTTTCCAATCGTATCTCTATACGACTCCTGTTAGTTGGGTGACATCACATGCCCCGGCTCCCAACCTACCTCGCCCCGAGCCCCACAACCGTTGTGATGGACTCGTCTAGATTACCAAGTGCTTCTGCTTGTAAGAGTCCGACTCAAACCCACCTAACCGGAAAGAATTGGTAGCACCTCAATTTTATGAGCCCACTACCAAGAATGTCCGACTTGTGATGGTGCAGCACTGGCGGGGCGACCGACTAGACCTTCTTTGAGGGATTAAAATCTACCAACTATCTAAATAGAGGTAAATAGAGACATAACAATAACACAAATAAAGCAATTATAATGTGAAATGGTATGGCTCTCTTCATGGTGATCTCCATCTCCACGAAGCTTGCAAGTCGACTCGTGCCAACTCTTGTCACGTGCCATCTTGCTCCATGTAGCCGACTTGTACATCGACTTGCATGCCACCGGGTTCTCCAACAAGCTTCACTAGCTAGTAAATGAAAATTTACATAGAGAATCCGACACGCAGGTCGTTATACAATAAAATGACAGCACCTAGGCTCCAGCCGGCTGACAAGAACATGATACGCAGATCATGTATGGATTACACACATCACATGCACATAAGCCATACCATTCACAACTTCCTGCAAAAACAAGTTATGCATAGATACGATATCTACCGGCGTTGTGAAACTCGCAACGACATCTAAGGCGCTACGACAGGGCGAAGCCGGCGGTACGATTTCGGAAAACGCAGATCTCATCTGCATTCCGATCATGGATTTCTTCATCGGAT
Organism: Alopecurus myosuroides; assembly: GCA_028641055.1. Taxonomy (NCBI): domain Eukaryota; kingdom Viridiplantae; phylum Streptophyta; class Magnoliopsida; order Poales; family Poaceae; genus Alopecurus; species Alopecurus myosuroides. The sequence continues at coordinate 14,087 of JAPCYS010000930.1, forward strand.
AAAACGATTTTACCCGAATCTGATCCGTATTCCGATTCGACCAAACGCTTTGATCTTCGATCACCGCAACTGGATTTATGTGTCACGGTATACCCCGATGGCGGAAACCGACCGGTAGGGGTAAGTTGTTCCACGACCTTAGCAGTATGATCACGGAAACCTGATCATCCATTAACCCCGAGTACGATTGATCCAATCAACCTTGTACAAAACCGATCTATCTCATAGACCGACCACCAAAACAGCAATTAGATCACATCTAACGCTAACTACATATCACATATGTACGGATCTCGGGCCTAATACCAGAAGCTACCGCTCTGATACCACTGTTGGAACGCGTAGAGATAAACAAAAACTTTTCCTACGCGATATCCCAAGATCTAGCCGAGGTAGAAGGCCACGATGATTACCACTAGACGCGCAGGTGCGGATTATCGATGCAGCGCGTCGGGGCAGTGCAGTCCCACGATCCGATCCGGCCGATCCAATCCCTCGAACGTCGAAGTGCTGAACGTACAGCACCTCTGCCGGTATCCACACGTACGAGGAGGAGCTCCGATGGCAGACTGCTAGGTCTGGTGCGACGGCTGGACTGAGTGGGGCTAGGGTTCCCAACGCATGGGAGAGTGGACTAACGTGCCCGCTGGGCAACCTGCGCCCCTCTTTATATAGCATATGGTAATGGGCTGCACAACACTTGTGGCCCATTCCCTCTGTGAGTCCGACTCACTAACTCAGTCCATTTCCGGTTCGGGTCCAACCCAACCATTATTTGCTCCCGCTCTTAAGTGTGCGACCCTGCAGGCTCATGGCGACTTGGACACGATTGGAGTCCAACTCCCAATCGATCAATCGGTAGCGGCTCCTAGCAGAACGTGCCGACTCCCAAGTACCATTGAGTCATGACGACATAACTTTCAATGCGATATTCATCTTAGTCCCTTTTGCCTCACGATATACCTTGTCGAGCTATAGGCGATTTATCGTCATCCCTTAAATAGCTCAACTCTCTTCTCGATCCGTGATATGTGATTCATCTGACTAACTCTTAGTCAACCGACACAGTTAACACTTAATTGAGTCGCGCATGGCCATGCTTCCTGAATCATATCACTCGAGAGGGCCCAGAGAATATCTCTCCATTCGGAGGGGCAAAATCCCATCTTGATTATCCACACCACGCAGCTTGCTTTTCATTCGACCCGAACTCTGCCTTTATAGTTGCCTTGTCACAGAACAACGTTTGACAGAACCTAAGTCGGTGATCCACAACTCGGATTGTGCGATAACCTTAGGTCTAAGGATTACATTGATTGAGACATGCAAATGACGACTTGATCGTTGCATCTCAATGTGGGTCAGTCCGACTTGCTAAACTCTTTAGCCAAGTCCGTGAACGTTGGAATGGCATCACCATGCCCATGACAAGTGGAACCGTGTCATCAGCCAACACTCACATTAGTCTAGGATGTGTGTCCAGCACAACCTTAACGACCAAGGACAATTAGTATGAACAACATGAATATATAGTTCCATAATCGAATCACATATTCAATGACATATATCAGATGTTCAAAACAAGGACAACTTAATAACTTTATGAATACAGTGGGAATTACATCATACATGATTGCCTCTAGGGCATATTCCCAACAAGAGAGTGTATGTTTCCTTAGATCTATTGTAACTTTAGTTTTAGGTATCCAAAAGTTGCAAACTCAACTGTTTTGGAAAGCACTTATCAATACCTACCAGTATAATTTTACCTTGTATCAAGGTGAGATCTAGATTTAAAATAGCATGTTGTTTACTAAAAGCATATGTCTCTGTTTGGGAATTTTTCATGCCAAATCTGTGATGGTTCTTTGAGTGAATCCAATTGGAAATGTTAGAATATGGTTAGTACTATCTAGATCTAGCTTGGTTTGATGTTTGGAGCTCTGTAGAAAATTTGGTGGACAGATCTTGTTTCATCTGTTTTCTGCCTAGAATATTTGTGTGAATATTTAATAGTGTGGTTATGTGTATGTGTTGGATTCTTGTTTTCCATCAAGTTTAAGTTGTTTTATGTTAGTATAAAGTTGTTTTCTTGCAGTACTAGCATTCTAGGAGTTTATTGAGTAGTTGGAGATTAAAAGGAAATAGCTAGGTGAGCATATTAATTTTTCTAGAATTATTCATGCATAGGTGTTAGCCTTGTTTTCCACTAAGGAAAAATATGAATGTTGGTAGTTGGAAACAGAGGATGAAATGTCCTTGTGGCATCTTTATCTTAGTGTTTTCACCCCTGCTATTTTTCCCTTGGTATGTAGAAAAGCATGAGTAGCACTTGGGTGACAAGAAAATATTTCTCTCACATGTGTAGCATTTTAGCCTAGTATTTTCCTTGTTTAATAGCTATACTTTTTATTTTGTTTTGTGGGATCCAATAGAATTTTGGTACTGATTAGATGAGTATTTTACTTCTGTTAGTTTGCACCCTTGTGCATAAAATTAGTATGTGTAGTATAAAATAGCTTAGTATTTTTCCTAGTTTTCTACTAGTATGAGTAGGAGCTTTTGAAGCTTGTTTTCTTGTTTTGAGCACTTTGATAAATGTGACCAGAGGCTTGCTAACCTATTTGTGAGTATTTTGCTAGTGGAACACCCACTGGTCATTTTTGCATCATGGTGGAATTTGAGTTTGGCTTATTGATTATGCACCATTTCTACCACTTGCAAAAATTAGCATAAGATATATACTTGCCATAGAAATTGTTGTGAGTGTTTTACCCATCAAATGGTGTTTTGTGTGACACCCTACTGCCTAGTAACATGGGTTTTACCCCACTGGTCCATGGTGCTCTTAGCCTAGAATCATTGATTTTTGACCACACATAAACACTAGGAAAAAGAGGTATTTCCCACTATAGTTTTTCATGCCAATTTTTCCTATGGGAAAATTGTGTATTTTGGGTGATGCATTTTAATTGCTTGCTGTATGTATCACTTGTAGCATTGTTTGCCTTGGTTGGTTCTGAAAGTGTGTCTTTATTTTTATTATACGACAATAGAAAACGAGGAAGGAGTATTTGAAGAAGAGGCTCACTTTAACTCCTGTTACTATCAGGACCAGGACCACCACCTGTATCAAGGCAAGCCATCCTAATGCTTGCTGTATAAATACTTATCATTATCTATCATGCATGCCTTTCACTTCTGAAGTTTTCAAAAACTATATTCTCAAAACTATTTTTGTTATGAATACTACTGCTATTAATATTATTAAGTAAATGATCATATTAATAGTCAACTTGGTATTACCAAGCCCATAGCCACCAAAGGGTATATAAATACCCTTCAATAAATTAAAACTTAAGTTCTTAATTGAACTATTTAAAATGTGTTTTTGTAAACAAATGCCTTATGGAAGAAAAACCTCGGTGGAAAGGTGAGACCTTGTCTACCGGGAGGACGTCATGTTGGAAAATTTGAGAAATGTTTACAAAGACACATAACCTAGTCTTGCTGGACAACCATTATCATACTGCCACTTTACCCCAACATGGGTACGGGGTTTGATTTGAAACTTGTTATGGTTAGTCTGTGTTCTATCTCAAGTGCTATAGGGGATTGGATCCTCTGAACCGAAATGTCGCTAGGAGTGAGGACACGGGACATGCAAAGTGTGGGATTAATTTTCCCTCCGGATGCAGCAGTTGGGTCTCCTGTCTAGGCTGTGTGCGACACGGATTGCCGGGGAGGGTAAACCCAATTGAAGAGATAGTCATATACTAGCTTGTACATAGTGGATAGTCAAGATCAGCTATCTGATGTTCTCATACTATTGTGAACAGTCCATGGTTGTTTCATGGCGGATTCTGGATCTCGTGGAAATGTGTACAGCTCTGCAGAGTAAAACTATTTCGAAATAGCCGCGTCCTCGGATATGGACGGTTGAATGGCCATGTAGCTAGTATTGTGTCAAATTTCAAAAGAGGTTTTTTAAGGAAGGTTTTGTACCTGCGAGGTACTAAAAAGGAATGACTTGGTATCTGAGAGATACAGATGAGAAAAAGCTAGAATATCGATTATAAGAAGTTTTGCAAAGAAAACTTCCTTTTCTCAAACCATCTTATGAAAACTCAGAGATATGTGATATCTACAAGAGAAACTATATATTACTTTTAAAACTTTTAACAAGAGATATGAACATGCAAGTCAACCATGATAATTTTTTATCTATCATGGGTAGCTGAACCTTATGTATGGCCTACCCATTCCACCAAATAAGCATGTATGCATAATTGTAAGCTCAAAAGGATGTCTTGCGGAGTACATCCAAATGTACTCACTTTGGTTTCGCCCCTGGTTATTTTTATTGGCCAGACTATGAGGGGCCACCTAAGGAAGAGTTCTATGAGGAGGAGTTCTACACTGATGACCCTGCGAATTAGGATCATCTCCCAGTCAGCAGCCTGTAGGTTAAGGCGTGACTTGGGTTCTACTACGCTATGCTTATCGTCTTCTGTTGTGTTGTTGTTATTTGTCTGTCCTGCGTGACAGTTGTCAAGAACTTGGTCATGTGACCATTTATGTAAGACTCTAATATTCGTGTATCAGATGATGTAATCTGTATGCCAACTTCGTATGTTGTTCACGACTGATTCTTCTGGGATCGTGAATGAATGCATATGAGGAGTTCTGGACCCTCCAGTCTGGGGCCTCTACAAAGTTGGTATCAAAGCCATCCTGACTCTAGGAGACCTTACTTAGCATGGACGTTAGTGTATACTCTAAAAAAAATCTAAGTTATATAAAAAAAAATTAGATATATATGACTATGTATAAAAATATTCCTTATATCCCGCCACCTCTCTGGGTTAAACTCTACTTGCATTAAGGATTACTCTTTGCATAAACTTAAAACATTGCACACTGTGGTCTAACTTAAACTATACTTAAAATTTTGTGTAGATGGACGTGGTCATCACCGAGGCTTTCCAGTTGGGACGTCCACGTGGCAAGTCTTTCCTTTTCGAGGAGAGGCTAGTAGCTATGGCTACAGTGTTGGGACGCCCACTTCCGGAGCTGCGAGGTGGACTAGTTGACGGTGCACCTCTGGAGGGAGACTGGTACGCGGAGGTCACTATCCGCGCACCTCTGGCTAGCCCGACAGTGCAGGCCTACGTTTTCCGTGCTGTTGATCGTTCTTGGAACGAGGCTGCAGTGCGTGTGATCCAGGAGTCAGTGGCACGACTGGAACATATCGGGGAGTACATGTTCATCGGTTCCCGGTTCGAGTTGATTGGGAGGCGCGATGAGGATGGTATACCACTTCCAGTCGAGCCAGACTCTACCACTGTTGGTCCTCACTTGGACGAGATGGAGATTCTGTTATACCGCACTCAGCGCAGGCTGGACGATCAGCGGCTTGACCAGCACCTCGGCAAATTGGTGCACCACACACTGATAGTCGAGACTGACGAGCTGAGGGCTGAGCTTCACGACAGCCAGGAGGAGAGTGGAGCACTGGCACAGCAGTTGTCCCAGTTGAGAGAGGAGTTTGAGACCACCACCGCGAGGAATCGTGCCTTGGAGAGACAGCTACGGGCCACCCGCCTGGGCCGTGCTCGTCTCACCACCAGGATGACGGCTCTGGAAGGGGCTAACTCAGTTGTGTGTGCTAGACTTCAGATAGCTCGTGATGACATAGCCGCGAGAGACTCTGCCATAGAGGAGCTTGAGGAGGAGGGCGCAGAGCTCAGCAGGGAGATTGAGGAGCTTCTGCCTGTAGAGGACGCTCCATCCGAGTTGGAGGGGATGGATATGAGTGAGGCTAGTGGGCAGGATGATGATGACCTGCTTGGCGAGGAGGAGGAGGACCCTGAGGAGGTTATCTTCGAGGTTGGGGACAGTGACGACTCTGTGTAGTCGCAGCTTTCCCACCCTTAGCACTTGATGTTGGTCTAGATGCTAGTTTAGTATGCTAGATTGTTTTGCTAGGTAGTTGCTAGTGGTAGCCCTGCGATGACCCCACCAATCGCACCCCTGTAGCTCGATGAAGCCTTCCTTGTATGATATGGCTTGTGATGTGTATGTGTAATGTAGAAAACTATGTTTAATTACTATGGTGTATGAAATGTTCAGCTTAGTTTTCTGATGATTGTCACTACTTTGCGTTCAATTCATCCATGTTTGCGACTGCCCCGCTCTTGTTTTTGAAAAATATCACTCGTTTTTCCTTTTGTTAATATTAAGGTATATTGGGTTTTCAAAAACAAGATTTTGTTGCATAGTCTTACCCGTTTTTCGCTTCAGCATGGCACCCCGTCGTGAACCCCCACCAACACCACCACCTTCAGTGGAGGCACTATTGGCCCTGCTGATGGAGGATCGCCAGGCCACCCGAGCTGAGAGTGCAGCTACCATTTCCGCTCTGCAACAGCTAGCTGCTGCCACCAACCACAATGGCAATGGCAATGGAGCTCGCTCGAGACTGAGAGACTTTCAGCACACAAATCCCCCAATCTTCACTAGGATTGTGGAGCCCCTCGATGCGGACGACTGGCTCCGCACCATTGCCAACAAACTGGAAGTAGCTGTAGTTGAGGAGAATGATAAGGTCCTGTTTGCCTCCCATTTTCTTGCTGGTCCTGCCAGGACTTGGTGGGAAAATACACGTGAGACTGTTGCTGCTGGTCACGTGTTCAACTGGGAGGATTTCTCTGCAAGATTCCGCAAGTACCACATTCCCCAAGGAATGATGGCACTTATGCGGGAGAAATTTCTGAAGCTGACGCAGGGGAGTATGCCTGTGTCTGAGTATTGGGAAATTTCACTACTCTGTCCAGGTATGCACAGGAGGACGTGAACACTGATGCTAAGAAGAGGGAGAGGTTCTTAAATGGGATGGATGATGAGCTCCAGTGTTCTCTAGTGGTGGTTCTATTCCAGGACTTAGAGACCCTTGCTAATGCCGCTATGGTGCTGGAGCACAAGCGGAAATCTGCTGATGAGAACCGCAAGAGGAAGATGACTGTGCATGGAGGACCTAGTGCTCACAGGGCTCGCAACACTCCGTATGCGAGGCCACCACCCCCCAAGGCGCCTGCTTATGCACCTCGCCCCAGCCACCACTATGCACCAAGGCCCAACAACTACAACAACCCTGCACATTATGCACCAAGGTACGGAGGAAATAACTATGGTGGTAACCATGGTAATCATTATGGGAACAACCATGGAAACCGATATGGAGGCAACAATGGAGGAAATGGGAACAACTCCAACCATGCTCCCAAGACTAATCCATGCCCGAAGCCTTCTGGAGGTTGCTTTGCCTGTGGAAAGGAAGGTCACTTCGCTCGCGAGTGCCCTAACAAAGCTACTGCTCCAGCCCAGCCTAATGCAACCAAGATGAATCATGGTCTTTCCACGGGAAGGCACAATAGGATGAAGGGACACCTGAACCACGTCAATGCTGCAGAAGCTCAGGAGGCACCAGACATGGTGATGGGTATGTTTCCTGTCAACTCGGTGCCAGCCGCAGTACTGTTTGATTCTGGTGCATCGCATTCCTTTGTCACTAAACCGTTTGCTGAGAAAAGTGGTATGAAGCATACCCGTATGCACAACCCTATGTTAGTACAAATACCTGGGGATAGTACTAAAGCCAACCTAATTTGCAATGAGGTACCAGTAGAAATAAAAGGGAAAACTTTTCATGCTGATCTTATAGTACTGGGATCCAAAGGGATAGAAGTGGTACTTGGTATGAATTGGATGTCCAAGTATAAGGGAGTTATTGACTGCACTAAGAAATCTATTGAAATGATCTCCGAGGATGGAGAAAAAGTTGCGTACACTGCAACTAAGCCCTCGTCAAAAGTTCATTGCCACACTGGTATAGCCCACCCTGTCCTTGAGGAAGTCCCGGTTGTTTGCGAATACCCGGATGTTTTTCCTGAAGAATTACCCGGTATGCCCCCTGATCGGGGTATCGAGTTTGTTATCGAGTTAGTGCCCGGAACTGGACCCATAGCACAAAAGCCTTATCGGATGAACCCAAAAGAATTAGATGAGTTGAAGAAACAGCTGGATGACATGTTAAGGAAAGGTTTGCTTCGCCCTAGTGCATCGCCATGGGGATCTCCTATCATTTTTGTGGATAAACGGGACGGTACCACTCGTTTATGTGTGGACTACTGCAAGCTGAATGATGTTACCATCAAGAACAAGTACCCGTTGCCCAAAATCGAAGACCTGTTTGACCAGCTGAATGGGGCTGTAATCTTCTCAAAGATCGACCTTCGAACTGGTTATCACCAATTGAAAGTTCGTGAGACTGATATTCCCAAGACGTCTTTCACCACTCGTTACGGGTTGTATGAGTACACCATGATGTCTTTTGGTCTGACCAATGCCCCTGCCTATTTCATGAATCTCATGAATAAGGTATTCATGAAATTTCTAGACAAGTTTGTCGTGGTGTTTATTGACGACATTCTCATATATTCGAGGAGTGAGGGAGAACACGAAGAACATATGAGACTTGTGCTCGGAACACTTCGTGAGCATCAATAGTATGCTAAGTTTGGTAAATGTCAGTTCTGGTTGACGGAAGTCAGGTTTCTTGGACATGTGGTATCTGCGGGAGGAATATCTGTCGACCCTACGCTAGTTCAGTCTATGGCGAAGCGTGCTGCTCCGACAAATCAGACTGAAGTCAGATCCTTTCTGGGTTTGGCAGGGTATTACCACAAGTTTGTTCAGGGATTCTCGAGTATAGCCAGACCACTCACTCAGTTGCTCAAGAAAGATAGCAAGTTCTTGTGGACGGACAAATGTGAAGAGAGTTTCAGTGAGTTGAAGCGTCGACTTGTGTCTGCTCCAATTCTTATAATGCCGGATATCACCAAGAGTTTTGACGTCTATTGTGACGCTTCTAAGCTTTGTCTTGGAAGGGTACTTATGCAAGAAGGAAAGGTGATATCTTTTATATCCGGCCAGTTGAGACCCCACGAGTTGAATTATCCCACTCATGACTTAGAGCTTGCTGTAGTTGTTCATGCCCTCAAGGCATGGCGACACTTTCTTATGGGAAGAAGGGTGGAAACTTACACAGATCATAAGAGTTTAAAGTACATCTTTACTCAACGTGAGCTCAACATGAGGCAGCGCCGCTGGATTGAGCTCATTAAATATTATGATCTGAGTATTCATTATCACCCTGGAAAGGCAAATGTTGTTCCTGATGCTCTTAGTCGAGGGCCGGTCTCTCTGAACGCTATGATTATAGTAAGGCAGCCCGAGTTGTGGAAAGAACTAGACCAACTTGTCATTGAAGTGGTCAGCTATGGTATGTTAGATGCCATAGAAGTTAAACCAACTCTGGTTGACCAGATCAAAGAAGCTCAGAAAGGCCAGAAAAGTATTGATGGTATTAAGGCCCGCATGGAGAAGGAGAAGGTTGCTGGGTTTACCATCGATTCTGATGGAGGATAATGGTATGAAGGCCGTATTTGTGTTCCCTCTGAGTCTGATCTCAAGCAGACCATCATGGCCGAAGCTCATGATACCATGTATTCTATCCATCCTGGAGGAACAAAGATGTATCAAGACCTGAAGGAGAGATTCTGGTGGCATGGAATGAAGCGGGAGATTGCTTCATTTTTAGACAAGTGCCATGTCTGCCAACAAGTGAAAGCTGGGCACCAGCGTCCCGCTGGCTTGCTCCAGCCTTTGCAAGTGCCTGTTTGGAAATGGGATGAAGTAGGAATGGACTTCATCACTGGACTTCCTAGGTCCAGCCGAGGAAATGACTCTATATGGGTTGTCGTGGATAGGCTCACGAAAGTTGCTCACTTTATTCCTATTCGGACCACATATCGTGGAGACCAGCTTGCTGATCTTTACATTACTCGGATTGTCAGCCTACACGGAGTCCCAAGCAGGATTGTGTCTGATTGAGGTACACGGTTCACATCTAGATTTTGGAAGAAGTTGCACGAGAGTTTGGGAACCAAATTAGCTTTTAGCACAGCCTATCACCTGCAGACTGATGGACAAACAGAGCGTGTGAACCAAATTCTGGATGACATGCTCCGTGCTTGTGTGTTGTCTTATGGAGTTAAATGGGAAGACTGCCTGCCTTTTGCGGAGTTTTCTTACAACAACAGCTATCAGTCTAGCTTGCAAATGGCCCCTTTTGAAGCCTTGTATGGACGCAAATGTCGTACACCTCTAAATTGGACTGAGACTGGAGACAGTCAGGTTTTTGGTGTGGACACTTTGAAAGCTGCAGAAGAGCAGGTCCAGCTTATTCGTGAACGTTTGAAGACAACTCAATCTCGTCAGAAGAGTTATGCTGATACAAAGTGTCGTGAGGTCTCTTTCAGCATTGGGGACTTCGTGTATCTTCGTGTTACGCCACTCAAAGGGATGCAGCATTTCCATGTAAAAGGAAAGCTGGCACCCAGATATATTGGCCCTTTTAAGATCTTGGCACGTCGTGGTGAAGTTTCTTATCAATTAGAATTACCTGAGGAGTTGTCTGTGTTTCACAACGTTTTCCATATGTCATTGCTCAGGAAATGTCTTGAAGTACATGACAAAGATCTCTCGTATCAAGACGTAGACTTCAGGACCATTGATATAAATGATGACTTGACCTATCGTGATAGACCCCTGCGGGTTCTCGAGGAGAATGTGCGCGTTACCCGGAAGCGTGCTATAAAATTCCTTAAGATTCTGTGGACGAATCACTCTGAGGAAGAAGCTACCTGGGAGCGTGAGGATGAGATCAGGAGGGAGTTCCCTGATTTTCTTAAAGCCTAGACCCGCGAATCTCAGGACGGGATTCTTTTAAGGGGGGAGATCTGTCACACCCCTGTTTTTAAGCACCTGTCTTGGAGTAATTTAGGAAGCCTCGTAAGAATTTTGTAAGTTAATTAAGTGGACAACATGTTTGTGTAATCATGTTTATCTATGCAATATAAGTGGTGTGTTCATTTCACTCACTTGAGAATTTTTCTCCTAAGGAAAGTATTTGTTTTCCTATGTTTTCCATTGGAGTTCTTAGGGGAATATTTTCAAAACTTTGGGACAACACTTGATATCAACTTATAATTGTGTTATTGATGTTTAGGAATCAATTTGGCCTTGTAAAAAAATTATTTGGAGAAGCTTTCATTAGATTTTTCCAATATAGTTTTGTCCTGAAAATCAGCCAAGTAGCTGTTTCCAACCCTTGTTTTCCATCACAAGGATTATCCAATTATGGATTTTCTTTGATAAATTTTACTCTCTGATATATGGACAACAAAACTACATCCTTGTAAAAATCTAGAAAAATATTTAACACCCATATCCATGCTTGTTTTTGAGCCATCTTGTTAAGACAGATTTTTAGACAGTTTAGAAACAGAGAAAGTGCTCACTTTGCCATCTGTTTTCAAAGCCTTAAAACCCTCCATTTTCAGATCCAATTGTTGTTTATGAAACTTGGATTGTTGCTATTTAATGAGCATTTTGAATCATTCATTTTTGACTTTGTTTGCTTGTTGAAAACAACATCAACTTTTGCTATCTCTGTCTGTTGCCAACACTTAGAAAAAATTCAGAAAACTGTCCAAACTGAATTTTTGTCAGAACAGTCACTGCACACTTTTTAAAGTTGATAGATCTAGTTGTGTGTGTTGATCTAGGATGAGTGGCCGTGCCAATTCTTTTCCCCTTGGTATAAGCTTCTAGAAGATGGCCTTGGATGCCATTTTGGTTGACCAAGGAGGGAGGGAGGGACTAGTCTAGTTGAATGTTTGTGAGGTCATCATAGTTGGTGAAATAGTGATCTTTTGCCCATCCCTTGGCCTTTCCTGTGGCCTTGCTTATGTTTTTGCACGATGGCAACCCCTAAGGCACCTCCCAGTGGCCATGCCACCTCTGGCACTCACCCAAGGGGCAAGCCCTGCCCATGCCGTGACCTGCCCGAGTTTACCGTTGCAAATCCGTGCATATAAGCCACACCAGGCCGATCCCTTGCGCCAGCACCTCTCATCACTCACTCACCCTGAAGCAGCACGCATGCCGTTCGCTCCCAGTGAGCGAGGCGAGCCGTGCTCTTCCTGGGGCCCGAGCAGAACGAAACCGAGATCGCGCCGCGTGTAC
>JAPCYS010003214.1:0-26087 GCA_028641055.1 Alopecurus myosuroides
CACTACGAAGGTGGAATCGCATGTCACCAAGACGGTGAGAGCATGCATGTTCCTATCCCCCATCGCTGGAACGGCTAAGGGAGAGAGTGCGACGCCCTAGTGGGTTGGGGAGGGGCTTCGTCCTCGCAGCTACAACACCCGCCACGACGGCGCGTTGGTCTATAGGTGCGCGCGCACCCGAGCCACCCATGAGTATCCTTCCAGCCCTCATCGTCCAAACTTCTTGAGAAACATCTTGATCCTGAGACTTTTAAGAAACTTCTTGAGAAACATTCCATGAAAAACAAGTTTTCTCGTGATCCTGAATTTGCTCAATCTACTGTGGACATTAGAGATGATAAGTTTGGCTTTTCTGTTGATCTTTCACTTATTCCTATGGTTGAAACTGGACATTTTTATGGTATAGAAAATAATGACGTCGTAGCCCACTTGATTGAATTGTTTGAGATTGGCATGTTGTTTTCTAATGAAGATTTGATAAGAGGGTATTATGCTATTAAGTTGTTCCCTTTCTCATTAAAAGGGGATGCTAAATTGTGGTATGATAATTTGCCTTATGGTTGCATTAAGACTCCTAAATGTTTAGCTCGTGTATTTTGGGAGAAATATTTTCCTCATCATATGCAACATGCTGCTTTACAAATGATTTTTAACTTCAAGCAATTGGAGGATGAGAAACTCCCTAAATCTTGGGGGAGGTTTTGTGCTAGTCTCAAGGGTAGACCTGATCATTGCATACCTAAGAATGAGCTTATTGATATATTTTATAATAGAATAACCATTGAATCTAGGACATACCTGGATAGTTGTGCTGGTTGTATTTTCAGGGAAAGAACTACGGAAGAAGCTCAAGAATTATTGTAGTGTTAAAACTAGAGGTGGTGCTTTCAGTCAGGATCCTCCCTATCCCGAGAGACACCCAAAAAGTCTTAAACAAGACTCTCAAATGCTAGATGAAAATAGTGTTAGATCTCCTAAAAAGAAAAGGAAGAAACATAAAAGAATTAGAGAAGCTAACGATATTAGTAACGATGCTAATAAAGATCCTAATAGTATATCTATTTGTGATGCTGAAACTGTGAGTGGTAATGAACATGATAATGATAAAAATGATGCTTCCAACAAGGAAGAAATTGAAGTAGAACCTGAAAACCCTCCTAAGAACAAACATTATGATAAACAAGGTTTTAATGCTAGGAAGCATGGTAAAGAAAGAGAGCCTTGGGTGAAAAAACCTATGCCTTATCCTAGTAAGTATCTCAAAGGTAAAGAAGAAGAACATTATAATAAATTTTTACCTATGTCTCCAAGCTTCTTAGGACTTTTACCTAGGTAACCCTACCAGTCCTTACTCTATTAAAAATAATTATGTGAGAACTGCTTTATGTGATCTTGGTGCTGGAGTTAGTGTTATGCCTCTCTCTCTTTATAAGAGGCTCTGTTTGAATAAATTGATTCCCACTGATATCTCTTTGCAAATGGCTGATAAATATACGTCTATTCATATTGGCATTTGTGAGGATGTCCCTGTCCACGTTGCTAATTGTTTAATCTTAACTCACTCTGCTATGTTGGAAATGCCCGAGGATGAAAATATGTCTATTATTCTTGGGAGACCTTTGCTTAATACTGCAGGGGATATTATTGATTGTAATAAAGGGAAGGTCACTTTCAATATCAATGATAAAGAGCATACTGTTTATTTTCTAAAGAAGATCGATAAGAAATATGGTCTAAACTCAATTGAAAATATTGAGATCATCAAGATTGTAGAATTCTATTGTCCCATTCCAGTGCCACAAAAGAGTATGAAACCATTATGATTGGGACTATATCCATCGAAATTGAGGTAACATAAATGTTTTAGTGAAGTGCAAAGTTTTATTTCATATAAAATTAGTTTGGTGAGACTTGATAAACCTTGTTAACAAATTGATTTTGAATGGATGAAACTATGTTTTCACCTTGTTATTCTCTGTTTCCACCTTGTTATTCTTTGTTTCCACCTTGTTATTCTCTGTTTCCACCTTGTTATTCTCGGTTCCACCTTGTTTTCTCATGTTTCCGCTTGTTATTTGCATTGTAGCATGTCTTAAAACTTATGTAGAATTAGTTTTAGTTTTTGTTATTCATCACTTTCTAAAAAAATACAGATTTATAATCATTCATTGAAATTTTGGAATTACGCAAAAAAAAGTTTCACGAAAAATTCCAGAAAAAGCATATTAATTTTTTATGCAAAAGAAGGGGCAGTGTGGCACCTGGGGCAACCTAGGAAGACCCACCAGTCACCAAAGAGTGTGGTGGCCATGCCCAGGGCTCCACCACTTAAGTGCCCGCTCCTCCACTCCTTATCTCTCCCGAGAAACTCCATTGCTCCAGGAAAAAATTGAGTTCTTGCTGTTCTTCTCGGATTTCTTCGATCTACTTATTTAGTCACTCATTTTGTGCTGAATTTTGATACATCTATTCTCCGGTATGTAACTCCTCCACCTATACTTGTAGAATTTTTATTGGTGCTAAACTAGCTGACTGGTTATTTAAGCTATCATGCTTGTTTTGAGCTGATTTAAATTGTTAGGATGCATGTATTATTTCCCCTAAGGTTGCTAGAAGCGGTCTCTTATATTATTTGTCCTTGTAGTTAACTTTTATTAGACTTGCTATTTTTTTAAGAATAGGAGTATGAAGAAGGTTAAAGCATGGTTTGAAGGGAAGACTGCTCCTTCCTCTTCAAGGGAGACTTGGTCCTTCAAAAGGAAATCAACTATGAGGCCCTCTCTCGACAAGGAAATTGTTAATCTTAGTATGCTGAACTTTGATGGAATGAAGGATGTGCGAGCTTTCGCATATCCTTGCAATCAGTTATTGGCATATTTAGGTATCTATAGAACTTGTTTCTAATGCAGTTTTGCTAAACTTCACAAGAAACGATGTGCCCCAATACCGGAAACTAACCTTCATATTGGTGCAAACATTCAAATTCTTTGATGGTGTTAACCCGTACGTGGAGCTCTCTCTCAATGACAGAAAGAGGACAATGTTTCTTGATGAATTTTGCAGGGCTATCGACGTGCCTAATGTTGGACATATTGGGAGGATAACGAATTTCAGTGATCTCCATAATCTATATTCGAAGTTATGCCACGAGGACATGGGAAATGTCAGCGCAGTAAGAACGCTTGCCTGCAATTCCCAGCTGTCAGGTATTTGTCTTAATACCTTGCTAGGGAGAACACCGACAATTCCACGAGGTTTGATCTTAACATTATGCTTGTTGTTGTAGAGAAGAAAGTTTCTTTTGGTGTTGGTGCATAGATTGCTAGACGCATTATTAACAATGTTAATAGGGCACCTTATTTTGGAGGCATTGTTGCCTCACGTGTTTTCCTTGCACAATCTGATGTGCCTTTAGACCCTGATGATGAATTGTTGCACACTGGTAGATTAGATTTTACTCCTTTATTGTCATATAATTTCTTCAAATCCAAGAGCGCCTATGGTGACTTTAAGTATAGACTTTTATTTGAGGCGGGTGACGTTAAACCCCGCTATGTTAGTCTTCTTGCGCCTTATTTGTTTGATGTTTCCATATACGGATGGTTCATCTCCGAGGATATTTTGGATGATTACCTCAGGACGATGTTCAGAGTGGACCCAGCTGCTCAGGAGGAGGCGCATGAGGAGGAGCCCCCGAGGCCATCCTCCTTTGCATACATGGAGGACCATTCCTTATTTTATCATCGGGTAGGATCATCATCTCAGCCACCTTTGATGGACGGACTCTCGCTGCAGCAGGGGAGCATGGGATATGCATCTCACCCCATATCAGCAGTGCGAGTACCTGCAGTAGCAGCACGACACGTCAGGATGGAACCCGTGAGGTCAGCATCATCCATAGGCTAAAATCCTAAGCTTGGGGGAGTATGTATATGTTGAAACTTGATTTATGATTCCTATTCAGTATTCATGTTGGCGTATTACTTGATACTTTGTATATTCTTTTAGACCTGCTGTTTTTTTTTCTTATGTTGTTTTCACTTGTTAGTTCTTTTCTCTGTGTTCTCTTTCTTTTCTATTTTTCTTAGTTTCCTCTTTCTTTGGTGTTCCTTTGTTTCCTATTGAAAACCCCCCAAAAGATCTATAACTTGTTGTTTCTTCGTTTTTATCGCTCTTTCGCTTATTCCAAAAACACCAAAAACATTTCAGTTGTTATGTTCGTTTGGTTTTCTTCTCTACGCATCTTTTCCTTCCTCGTTCTTTCTTGTTTCTTGGTTTTCCCTCATTCTTTTCTCTTTGCGTTCTCTTTCCTCTTTGTTCTTAAAAACTTGAAAACAACAAAAATATTTCATTGTTTCTCTCTATTTCACCTTTGGAAACAACACAATATTTTATTTTGTTCCTGTGATTGTATAGTTGTTTGCATAGTTCAGCTCATGTCCATGGTGGCGCTTGCGCTTTATTATCATCATCTGATTGTGCCAGTGGCAAGGCAATAATGACGATATATGATGAAGTGGACGAGATTGGAAAGCCGGTATGAACTATTTTCTCTTCATTTTGTACATATGTTTATTCGCATGATCTTATATTATCTTGTCATGATAGATAGTTTTATCTATAATTTTGCCTCATTATCTCAAATGATTAGTCTCAAGTGATTAGGAGTGATTAGGAGTGCTCAGTGTGTTACTATAATGTCACATGTGTTCTTTCGCTCATAAGACGGTATGGTTTGTTGGTATTCCCCTCTGAAGAACTCACTTGGATCGACTTGGCACATGTTCACACATGTAAGACTATAAATAAAGTCAATTTAGGACTTGGTGATCTCTTATTTAAAGAGTTTTAATATTACATCCATGCTTTATTCAATGTTGTTTTGTCGCAACACATGATTATGACCGTTGTTGCTCTCCTAGTTGGTTGCTCCCAATCTTTTGCTAGCCTTCGACTTGTACTGAGTTTTCCAATGTGTCCACCATACCAAAGTTTTCCAATGTGTCCACCATCCAAATCCCCAAAACCAAATTTTTCCAATGTGTCCACCATACCTACCTATACGTGGTATTTAACCACCACTCCAAGTAAATTGCTCGTGTGCTACCTTAAAACTTTCAAAATTATAATCTGTTTTGTGTTTTTGCTTTAGCTCATGAGGAAGTAGTTTAAAGTTTATTATGGTTGTGTCGAGAAAATTTCGTCTTCCTTATTTCACCCAATGAATATGAAATCTATGCTCATCTAAATTTGCAAGAGTTCTGGTGCCAATTAATATAACAAAAAAGGCATTTCCCCATGGTTCCGGTGAACACGGCTAGCCTTGGTTTGTGAAACAAAGGTGGGGAAAAAGCCAAACTAATAAAACATCACAAACCGCTCTCAAAATTATAAACACTTTTCTTGGCATGGATTATGGTAAGTTTTCCGTTACCATTTGTTGACATACACATACACCTCTCGTAAAATTATTTTCAATACCCCTGTTTATAAAATAAAAAGCTGTAGCACATGAGTAATCCCTGCTTTCCTTTGTGAAGGGCCCTTCTTTTACTTTTATGTTGAGTCTCCATCTTCTTACTTTATGCACCAGTTAGGAGAGCATGATTGTCATTCTGAGTATAATTTGCATTGTACCAAAATATTATTGTCTATTGCATGGTTACAATATTGTTTCTCCTGAAATTATTATATCTAGTCACTACTTGAGCTTTGGAGGTGCCCTGGTATTTATGTTTTGCTACACAATTAAGGGAAAGCAGGATAGCATCTTACTATGCTTTATTATGACCATTGCAACCTAGATGATGTTATATTTTCATATTGTTTACCCCTGGTTATTTGTCCACTTTTCATGAGCCAGAATGAGTCCGTAAGATTTATTATCCTTATAGAAATTAGCATATACTTGTTAAAAACCGATCATGGATTAGTCTTATGTGCACCACATTAATTGAAAAGTGTTTGTCAAAATTTTCTTTATTCCAGTTTGTCAACTGAATTGCTTGAGGACAACCAATAAGCTAAGCTCGGGGGAGTTGATATGTTGCAAATGTATCTACTTTTCCAACCACTTTTATTATCATTTTCCCTCACATTTGCATGATTTCGATCAAACTAACACGCACTAACGATGTTTTCAGCAGAATTACTTTGGTGTTTATTTTTTTGCAGAAATTCAACTTCCTCAGAAATTTCTACGAAAAAAACGGAAAATTATTTCTCCCCGGAAAACTCCCGGAGCCAGAAGGGCCACCAGAGGAGGGGGACTTTGGGCCCCCCAGGAGGGTGGTGGCCGTGCCCAGGAGGCGCCTGGCGTCCTGGGCCCCCAGGGTCCCCTTTAGCCATATTAGTCCTTCGTCCCAGAAACTCCGAGACCCGGAAGTATTTTCTAGCAAATGATTCGTAGCTCCATCACCATCACCTCTCCATCAATCCTCCATGTTCCCTTTTTGACGTCTAAGTAATTCCCTGATGTAGGCAGAGGGGTGGTAGGGATTGGATGAGATTCATCATGTAATAGATCATGAGATTGTTAGGGCTTGATTCCTAGTATTAACTATTGTCGTTGTTGCAACTTGGAGTGCATAATGCTTGTCACTTAGGGCTCGAGTGCCTTGACTTCAGATCTTAACATGTGATGACCCACAAGTATAGGGGATCGCAACTGTCTTCGAGGGAAGTAAAACCCAAATTTATTGATTCGACACAAGGGGAGCCAAAGAATATTAGTGAGCCTTAACAAGTGAGATGTCAATTCACCTGCACCTGAAAGTGGACTTGTTCGCAGTGGTTTATCAGTAGTAACAATTTTATAGTAATAGCGGTAGTAAAATAATAGCATCTGTCAAATTAAAACATCAGAAGTAGTGTTTGAAGTAAACAACGGGATTAAATACTGTAGGCATAGGGATAGATGAACGGGCGTTGCATGGATAAGATAGTTCATCTAATAATCTAGACATGGTCATTGCAGATAAATAAGATAAAGCATCCAAGCACTAAGTAACCATAGGCATGTGCTCCGTAAATAGTCGTACGTGCTCGCAATGTGTAAACAACTTGCAGGTATGATCAAGAAACAATAATTATCATCATGATTCAATAACATGTTCAGATCTGAGATCATGGCACTCGGGCCCAAAGTGGAAAGCATTAAGCATAACAAGTTGCAAAAATGTCAATAACACTAATAGAAGATACTAGGCACTATGCCCTAACAATCACAGCATTATTACATGAACGATCTCATCCAATCCCTACCATCCCCTTCGGTCTACAGCGGGGGAATTACTCACACATGGATGGGGGAATATGGATGGTCGATGGAGAGGCGTTGGTGATGACGGTGGCGATGATCTCCTCCAATTCCCCGTCCCGGTAGGGTGCCAGAACGGAGTTTCTGAACCCCAAAAAAGGATTCGCGATGGCGGCGGAGCTACAGACTTCTTTTTGTAAAACTATTGAACCCCCTCGGGTTTTAGGGTTGAAGGCGATATATAGTCGAAAGGAGAACCCGAGGGGGGCTCAAGGTGACCCACACCCCTAGGTGGCGCGGCCTAAGGAGGGCGCGCCACGGGGGTCTGGGCCCCCTCTTGCTCTTCTCCTGGCCTCCTTCTGGCACCCAGGGTCTTCTGATGTTTTAAGACCAATGTGGTCTTTTCTGGGCAGTTTCCCCAAAGTTGATTTTTCTTCACAAAAACGAGACACCAAGGTAATTCTGCTAAAAACAGCGTTAGTCCGTGTTAGTTGCATTCAGAACTCACAAGTTTAGAGGAAAACGATAGGAAAAGTGTTCGGAAAAGGAGATACGTTTTAGACGTATCAACCCCCCCCCCCAAGCTTAGCTTATTACTTGTCCTCAAGCAATTCAGTGACAACTGAGTGCGATAAAAGACTTTTACGAACACATTTGTTTCATATGATGTAAATATACTCACTATATGATAAAATACATAGTTATGCTCATGATAAGATACATGCAAGATACTGTCACTTAATAGCTATGCAAACCATGAAGAGATAACAACATATTAATAATAAACAACATGAAGCATAACTATTTGCAAGATTGTAATATTCATAACAGGATCTGATAAAGTGGTATCTCGCTTGCCCTTATGTGTGGCGAAAAACATAAATGCCAGGGCACCTCTGAAGTTCAAGGGAAGACTAGAAGTAAAGATATCAAAGATGCAAGTATCAAAATTATACCACAATCAACCATGCTTTGGGACAAACAAACCACACTAAGAATGACAATTATGCTCTCAAGAAAGTTCTCAAAGAATATGGAAGAGACTCAACATAAAAGTAAAATAAAGGCCCTTCGCAGAGGGAAGCAGGGATCACTCATGTGCTAGAGCTTTTATTTTATTAAACAGAGGTATTGAAAATATTTTTAAGAGAGGTGTATGCCTATGTCAATGAATGGTAAACAGAAAGTACAGTACGTCACAAGACAACTAGATTAAAAAAAGCAGCTCCCATGTGAAGGACGCAACTGGGTAGAAGGTCATCCCTCTTTATCTTTTGTTTACACAATTATGCTTTGACCGATAAATCAGGGGCAAAAATAGTGAATAGAATTTGTGTTATTAATTTGGGGCTAGGCACCCCGCTGCTAGCTCTCTATCAGCGGATAAGCGGATCAAGCCACTAGTCCAGGGTGTGAAATCCAATCAACAAGTGAGATAAATATTCTCTATTTACGTCCTCATGACCTAAAACAGGGGCACAAAACAGGAATAATTTTTAGAAAGTTTTAAAGGTAGCACATGAGCAATTTACTTGGAGTTGCAGTGAAATACCACATGTAGGTAGGTATGGTGGACACATTTGGCAAACTTTGGTTTTTGGGAGTTGGATGCACGAGTAGAGCTTATACTAAGTACAGGTGAAGGCTAGCAATAGATAGGGAGCGACAATCAAGAGAGCAACAACTATCATAATCATGTTTGCGACAAAGTAAAATTAACTGAGGCATAAAATTGATACTAGAACTCTGAGGCAAAATAAATCATCGAGGCTTATTGACTTTTTGTTTTCAGTCTTAGCATGCGTGAGCATGTGCCAAGTCGATTCAAATGAAACACTAAGAGGAGGCTACCACAATGTCATACCCTTCTACGAATAGAACAACGCGAACAAATATTTATATGAGAGGTCATTTACTATTAATAAATTGGAACAAAAACTGAGAGAGCATGAACCATTAAGCAGCCATTAAGTCACATATATCTTATACGAACAAACTAAGCATGCTCACATAGATGGGTATATGTACAAAATTAAAAGCAAATAGAATTCATACCAGCCTCTCACCACACTTGAATTATCATAGATCGTCATTACTGCTCTTCACTTGTGGCTCGAATAATATATAATGAAAACCAAGCTCCAATGAAGTCACAGACGACTGTTGAACTCTGCAGCAAACTTTACAAAACAAAAGAAGAACAATAAATATTTTCTGGAATTTTCAATCAAAGCACGAGCAAAAGAGAACAACCAAACAAAGCAAAATCTTTTTGGTTTTTTTGAAACGAGAAAAGATTAAAAGAAAAGCAAGCAAACAAACGAAACATAATATTTTTGGGTTTTTGAATATTAAAATGCAACAAAAGGATAAAGAAAACCAACTAAAGAAACAAATAGAGAGAAACAACAGAAATATTTTTGGTCTTTTTGTTTTTTTGGAAAGCGAAAACAAAAAAATAAAAACAAGAGAAATGAAACAAAACGAAAACAAACAAAAGAAACAAAAAACATGGATATACAAAGAACCGACAAAACATGAGATATAAATGAGTGTGATGTCGGTATACCTCCCCCCAAGCTTAGGCTTTTGGCCTAAGTGGAGATCAATCACCAAGGGGCCCATGAGGTGCCTCCCCCGTAGTACGTTGAGGAGGAACCCTCCCCCTGATATGTGCTCGAGGATGCATCGGTGTACGGCGTGTTGCGGTCCTCGGGAGGCGCGTCCCGCCTCTCCTGCTGCCTGTGAAACTCCGTGGTGCTCAAATGCTTGTCTACCTGCTCCTTGGAGAGCGACCATGGTGATCTGTCAATCTTAAACAAAACAGGCTGCGGCAAAGTAACTTTTCGCTCCTCTCCATCCATATATAAAACTCTATATACTAAACGATCATCAGTAGAGTTAGTAGTGACAAACTGATGGAATTTCATGGCAGCAAGGTTAAGCCTATATGGAGCAATTATTTCATCATTAGGGTCAATGGAAACATGTAAAGAAGCTGCTACACGTGTAGCGATAATGCCCCAAAAAATAGGCCCAGAAAGCAAGGTGGTAACTAGAAACGTTTCTAGTGTTATCCCTACCAAGGATACTAGTAGAAAGATAGTAAGTAAAGTATCTAAGAACGGGAAGTTGAATGTTCCTTATCTTCCCACGCTGGGATGAACGACCGTCATCGTTGGTGATTTCTCGGTAGATCCCCTGGAGGTCTGCTGGTTTATCTTGAATTCTGCTCGATGTCCGGTGGTGGTGATACCTATAATAGCACAAAATTCTCCAAAGAAAAAAAAAGGGCTACCATATAACTTGAAGGCAACAGATGGACCATAATGTGTTTTCTGAAATTTAAAGCTCTTAACAAAAGTTTTTGTGGCTACGGCATACTGAGTGCTTTCATCTTCCATAAAGTTGGTTAAACCAACTCTTTCAATAAGCATACGAAATTCATCTAATAAACCTGCACTTCTTGAAAATGTACTGCAAGGAAAGCTAGATGGGTTAACGATACCATCATCTCCCGCATCGTCTATAGTCGATGCAATAACGTCTTTGTTGTACGATGGCCTCGCTGAAGTGGATGAGCGTGAGGGCCTTGTCCTTCTAGGAGCACCACTCCTAAATATCTCTCCAAAA
Source organism: Alopecurus myosuroides (assembly GCA_028641055.1). NCBI lineage: Eukaryota > Viridiplantae > Streptophyta > Magnoliopsida > Poales > Poaceae > Alopecurus > Alopecurus myosuroides. The sequence continues at coordinate 10,892 of JAPCYS010003214.1, forward strand.
TTATACCCATCCATCTCTGAAATTTTCAACAATCATCACAAAAATTAATTTCAAGCAACTATAAGGTGGAGACTACCATATGGACTTATATGAGAGCTAAACATACATCAAAAATAAATTATTTCTACACAAATCAAGTGTGCAAACTCACATAAGTTGTCACCTACAGTACCAAAATACTCAAGAAATATTTCACTAAACAAAATTCTACTTGGATCATCGGAGGAGTCACATACCGGAGATCAAACACACCAAATATCATCACAAATGATGGGCTGAAGAAGGAGATAAAAAAATCTAGAGGGAGAACAGCAAGAACACGGGTTCTAGGATTTTTTTTTCAGTTTGTGAGGTGAGAGAGAAGATTTTGGCAGGGGAGAGAGTTAGTGGGGGGCAGGGGGCCCACACCATGTGCTGGCGCCACCAGGGGCTGGCCACGACACCCTATGGTGTGCCTGACTTGTGGGTCCCCCTGGGGCCTCCCAGGTGGCTCTCGGCCTCATTTTTGATGTAAAAATTTATTACATTTTTTCTGGAATTTTTCGAGAAACTTTATTTTTCGGACTTTTTCAGAATTTTAATAAATAATAATATTTCTGGAAAACAAAAGTGAAAAGGTGGGGAAAAAAATCAAAACCAGCACTACAGACGTTCTATGCCACTCTAATGGAAGAATATACAAAGAAAACAAAGGTGGTAGTGGTGAAAACAAAAGTATGGATGGTGAAAACATGCATAACCTCAAAAATCAGAGTGAAAATATAAGGAAAACTTGCATCAGGATGGTGGAAAACATAATTGTACTCAATTAGCAATGTTATAACATAAGTAAAGATGGTGAAAACATAATGCGGAAAGTGAAAACATAGTGAAAACATTGTCCTCTTCATTCAAAATCATTTTGTTAACAAGGGTGATCAAGTCTTGTTACCAAAATAATTTTCATATGAAGAAAAACTTTGCTAATCACTAAATAATTATGTTACCTCAACCTTGATAGGCATAGTCCCAATCATAATAATTTCATATTCTTTTGGTGGTACTGGAATAGGACAATAAAATTCTCCAATCTTGATGGTCTCAATATTTTCAATTGAATTTAAACCAAATTTCTTATCAATCTTCTTGGGAAAATGAATAGTGTGCTCTTTATCATTAACATTAAAAGTAACTTTTCCTTGAGTGCAGTCAATAACAGCCCCTGCAGTATTAAGAAAAGGTCTTCCAAGAATAAAAGACATATTATCATCTTCAGGCATTTCCAACACAACAAAGTCAGTTAATATAAGACAATTCTTAGCAACTTGAACAGAAACATCCTCACATATACCCACAGGAATAGCAGTAGTCTTATCATCCATTTGCAAAGATATCTCAGTTGGTATCAATTTTCTAGGAGGAGTCTTTTATAGAGAGTAAAAGGCATGACATTAACTCCAGCTCCCAGATCACACAAAGCAGTTCTAGCATAATTATTTTTAATAGAACAGGGAATAGTTGGTATACCAGGATCTCCAAGTTTTTTATGAACCTTGCCATTAAAAGAGTAATTAGCAAGCATAGTGGAAATTTCCTCATTAGGAATATTCCTTTTGTTAGAGACAATATCTTTCATATATTTTGCATAAGGAGGCAATTTAATAGCATCAGTTAAAGGAATTTGCAAGAACAGAGGTTTCATCCATTCACAAAACTTCTTATATTGTTCTTCTTCTTTTCATTTGTGTTTCTTATTAGGATAAGGCATTGGTTTTTGTACCCAAGGTTCTCTCTCATTACCATGTTTATTAGCAATAAAATCCTCCTTAGTGTACTTTGTATTTTTAGTTTGCCTTTCAGGTCCCTTTTCAATTTCTTCTTTATCAGAAGAATCATTCTTTTCACTACCACTTTCAGTTTCAGCATGAGAGATAGATATACTATTAGGATCTTTAGCAAGTTCAGAGGATTCTACAACAGTTTTATGTTTCTTCTTCTTTTTCTTCTTAGTATGAATATCATTATTATTAGTTTGCTGAGAATCTTGTTCGATTCTTTTAGGATGTCCCTCAGGATATAAAGGATCTTGTGTGGCAATACCACTTCTAGTTCTTATTTCATAAGCATGTTTTTCTTTGGAAGCATTAACTAGCAAATCTTTTTGCCCTTTAGCAAGTGGATCAATTTGAGTTTGAACCATTTGAAAATGTTGATCAAGCATTTTAACATCATTAGAGGTTCTTTCTATAATACCATGCAAATTATCAATAGCTTTAGAGTTTTCCATTAGGTGATTTTGCACTCTCATATTAAAATTATCTTGCTTAATAACATAATTATCAAATTCATATAAACATTGATCAGGAGGTTTACTATAGGGTATATCTCTACTGTCAAAATATTGGAGAGAGTGTACCTCAATGGTGGATGACTGAGGGATTGGCTTACATAATTCTTCTATAGGTGGAAGATTCTTCACATCTTCAGATTTAATACCCCTCTCTTTAAGATTTCCTGGCTTCTCTCATCACTTCATCATTTAATTCAATCATTCCCCTATTCTTGGGTGTTTGTGTTGATACTGAAGTAGGGGTCGGCTCAGGCTCAACCATGGTCCAATCATCATGATTTTGGATTATTTTAGCCATTAATTCCTCAGCTTCGTTTTGAGTTATTTTCCTGAAAACACAACCAACACAACTATCCAGGTATGTCCTAGATTCAACAGTTAGTCCGTTATAGAATATATCAAGAAGTTTATTATCTTCTAGCTTATGCCCAGGTGTAGCCCTAACTAAAGAATAGAACCTTGCCCAAGATACAGGAAATTTCTCTCCTTCCAATTGCTTGAAATTAAATATATTTTGTAAAGCAGCATGCTGAGCACTTGCGGGAAAATATTTCCGAAAGAAAGCATTAACCAAACCAATAGGACTATCAATAGATCCCGGAGACAAATTATTAAACCAAATTTTAGCTTCATCTTTTAATGAGAAAGGGAATATTTTAGTAACAAAGTAGCTACGTTTCTTAAGATCGTCAGAGAATAAACTACTCAAAGAGGAGAGCTCATTCACATGTTTCGTAGCAATTTCATTTTCAGTACCGCAAAAAGGTTCTTTCTCAATAATAGATATATAAGATAAATCAAGAGAGAAATCATAATCCTTATCCCCAATATTAATAGGAGAAGTGGCCAACTTAGCATCAGGAGATAATTTATATTTAACAGCACGACTTTCAATAAGACTTATAATAGCATCTTTATTCTTCATAGCATGTATTTCATCAATAAGATCATCATTAATTTCAATATAGGAATCATCAAAATCATCACTAGGATTCTCTCTAAACTCAGGTGAAACAGAAGGAGTAACACGATTTTTATCAGGAGCTTCAGTGTTTGCAATATTTTTAGCTTTAGCAATAGTAGCCTCTAAGAAAGGACCAAGAGAACCACTCTCATCAAGCACAATAGAAGCATCATCAAAGGTATCAGAAGTATTTTCATATTCAGAAGAGGTAGCAGATGTAGCATGTGTATGTGCTGGTGTAAGCAACTCACTCATAACAGACGGGAATCAAGAGCAACAGAGGTGTTCAAAGTTGTACCTCTTCTTGTGGTAATATAGGAACCCTTCCATCACGAGTCTTACCCATGATGAATTATTGGCACTAGATAATATTACTCTCCGGTGAGCTCATAAATAAAGCTATGCTTGATGGGGGGATAGTAATCCGGTAGGCCCACTTCAAGGTATAATCCGGCCCGAGGTGAACTGAGCAATACCCGGATAGGGGTAAAGAGGTTACTAGAAGGCCCAAAGGCTTGTGAGATGCGTAACCCGGCTTGTGGGTTGCGATAAGGAAAGTTAGGCTTTATATGCGGAGTTCGAGTAGGACTCAAAGATGTGCCTTGAAGGGCAAGTTAGGGGTGTACGGGTGCTTTATAAACCGGCCCCTAGGTTTAGTTTTGCCAGAGATTCAAGTCATAGTTGTAACACCTGTTATCGAGTATCCAGTATAATAATATCGAGAGCCGGCGAGTTGCTTTCCGGTTCTTAGATTGCTCTTCGCCATGTTTTCCTTCGAGCTAAACCCTCTCCCGAATACCTGTGTCGACTTGCCCCAAGATCAGTTACCCCAGGTAACATCTGCCGTGATTATCCCACGACAGTTGGCGCCCACCGTGGGGCCTGCGTCCAAAGGTGTTTACATCACGGGAGAAGCTCGGAAGAGCATGAAGAACCTCATCGTCGGAGAAATCTACGTCAACAGCAAAGGAGAAAAGATGGTGGACGATTCTGGCTGGGGGCCAGAGTCGGATCATCTCGAAACTGGATCCATCGTGACGGTCGGCAGCATCAACGTCTTCATCGGTATGGTATGTACTTCCAGTTCGAATTGTGATAATATTGGATCTGACTCTGTGTCAGGGAAAGACACGTATGTCCGATCGGAAAAAGAAGAGTCGATTGGAACGACGGGTCAGATAGAGAGGGAGGATGATACCGAGTCCATACGGGATCTATTGGAGGATCGATACGAAAAGGAAAACAGCGAGGAAGAACAACACGAATCTACACCGGGCATCATGCGCCGGGTTGCAGTTTATGCGGCTCCCGCGACCAATCTCAATCAAGAAAACGCGGCCGCGGCGCCAGCCGGGGCGGTTCAGGCAGCAGCCCAGCAGCAAGGAGCAGTTGACCCGGTCTTGGCCCAGGTCGATGGAGAGTCGGCGTCTGTCACCAGTCGCCCAGCAGACGAGGAGCGACACGCAAATATGTTCGGGTTCCAAGCAAACCGGACACCGGGGGCGGGCCCCTCAAACCCGCGTCACCCGGCTCTGTTTGATAATAATTTGATTTTGGACCCCACGGTCTTGGCCACAGTTATTACCCCGGAAAACGCTGCGGAGCGTGTAAGAGACCTGGACGTGGCTCGTCGTGCATTGGAGCAGCAAAGAAGGCAAGTGGAAGCAGAAAGGCAGGGGATGGTCGCACGGCAGCGCGAATTGGATGACCGAGAGACCCGGCTCCGGGAGGAAACGACAAGGATGCACCAAAGACACCGAACTATGCTGCCGGCAACAGGAGGGGTTATTAACCCGACTGCCCTGGTGTTTACGCCTCAAGATCAGCCGATTCCACCGACGAACCAAGGGACCATACCGCGACTTTCAACGGGAGCACATCCGGTAAACGCGCCAGCCGGGTTACCTCTGCCACCGACAGGGGTGACAGCCGGCAATACCATGCCGCCACCACCATCACGATTCCGCACACCAGCGGGTCATTACAACAATCCCATGGACAACGTGTACGCAGCAACGCTCGCATTAAACCAGATCCCTGTGGGAGACTCGCCTCATGCGGAAGGAACCCGACGAGCAATCGATCTACTACACACCGCGGTAGCACAGCAAGCCAATTATCCGGATCATAGGAGCGGGATGCATGGGACGCCGTACGCCAGCCAGCAACAGGGCCATGTTCAAACGAATGCGGCACAACGAAGGGAAGAGCAGCAGCAAATGCCGCCTCCACCGCGTATCCAGACAGCACCAGTAGTATCAGCAGCGCAGGCGGTGGTGGACAGTTCCAGAGCCAGAAGAGCCGGGGGCGGGTCTGCAGCGCACGAGTTACCGGTGGCGCCGCACCCCGCGGTACCCCCAGCCGGGTCACGCGTTTCCCGGGCAAGACCGGCCCCAACCACCCTTGCGGGACCAAAGTGCCTTTCGGACGATATCAGAGCAGAACCTTACCCGGAGAAGTTCAAAGAACCGGGGAAAGTAGTAAATTATGAGCCAACAATGGATCCAGAAACGTGGCTGAGCAGCTATGAGATGGCAATGTCAATTCGCAACGCATCCGAGAACCTCCAAGCCAAGTTCATGTACTTAATGATGTCAGAGGGAGCAGCAAAGTTATGGTTCACCAACCTACCGGAAAAATCGATCAAATCGTGGGAGGAGCTAAAGACCGCATTCATCAAGCACTTTCATGGGACATGCAGAAAGTTATTTACTATTGATGATTTAGAAAGATGCGTTCAGAAGAAAGGAGAATCGGCACGCAGCTGGGTACGCCGGGTTATGGAGATACTCCACTCGTCTACGGATATCCAGCCTAAGGACGCGCTACAAGCTATGGCAAAAACATGTAAGTACGTTCCTTTAGTACAAAAGCTAACTCGCATGAAATGTAGTAGGAATGCAGCGGAGGTTACAATGGGAGAGTTAATGGATGCGTGCAACAAACACGCTGCAACGGATACCACAGAGGAGGAAGTTGACGACAAGAAAGCAAAAGCAAACGCAAGTAGCAGCGGGAAAACCGGCAATGGGTCGGCGCCAAACAATAATGGAAGTAGCCAAAACAAGCGCCCGTTCGACGGGAATTCCGAGTTTGTAGCCAACACGGAGGCCGGGTCTTCAAGACCTAGATCCGAAGGGAATTTTAATACTGGGAATCACAATGGGGGACACTACCAAGGACCTCCAAGACCAAGCAACAGTTGGGACATATTTAGGATGGCGTGCCCGAAGCATAGAAGGAATGGCAAGCCGGCCAATCATTCACTAGAGCAATGTGCCGACTTACAAAGGTGGAAGAACGAAGAAGTGAACAGAGCTATGCGAGGTGCGGGCCGGGGAGGAGGTCCGGGTCTAGGTGGAAACTTGGGTAACGGGCCGTCCCCAGCCAATCCGCCAGCCGGAAATCAAGGTAACAATCAAAATGGAGCAGGAGGTTTTCAAGCTAACCCCAAACAGCTGGGTCAATATCATGTGCACACTACAGGAGGCTCTAACAAGGATAAGAAGATACTGAAACAAGCAGTTAATTCGGTCTCTTCCGCTGTTCCAAGGTATTTGAGGTGGTCAGAACAAGAGGTAACATGGAGCAGGAAGGATCACCCGGATAGAGTTGATCACCCGGGAGTCTTAGCTTTGGTAGTGGCACCACAGGTCAACGGCTACGAGCTGAAAAAAGTCTTGATGGATGGAGGAAGTAGTATCAATATCCTGTACTGGGAAACTTTTCTGCGAATGGGCTTAAAGGAATCGCAGCTGCAAAAGAGTACAACAGTTTTTCACGGGATAGTGCCGGGTCACTCAGCATGCCCTGAAGGAAAGGTGGCACTGGAAGTAGCTTTTGGAGAGTCAAAGGATAATTATCGAGTCGAGTGGCTTACCTTTGAGGTAGTAAAGTTGCGCAGTCCTTATCATGCATTGTTTGGAAGGCCGGCTTATGCCAAGTTCATGGCAAGACCGTGTTATGTGTACCTACAACTGAAAATCCCGGGTCCCAAGAAGACCATTACAATACACGGAAACCGGGATATAGCAGCTGAGTGCGATGAGGGAGACGCGGCAATGGCCGAGCAAGCCTGCAGGAAGGAAGAGCTCAAACATTACCGTTCTCAGGTAGACCTAGAAGAGAGGACAACGTCAAAAAAGCCAACCCCTGAGGGGGACAAAGCAAAAGTTAGGGCAGAACAAAACCCTAAGATGGTAGGCTTCATCAGGAGCAATACTTTCAAAACTCTCAGCAGGGAAGAAGAAGACGTACCACCATCCGCAGTTGATCACGTTTCAAGGAAGATATACCCGGACTGGCTAGCAAATCCGGTACTCATTACGAAAGGGCATAGCAAGTGGAGAATGTGCATCGGCCGTATCAACGCAAGGCCGATTCTCGAGAATAACTAAAGCAGTGTAATGGGCGGCAGGTTTCATACGCACTCTTTTCCTATCCAGGGTACCTAAGGGGACTGGAAGGTTTTTAATGAGGCGGCCTGCTGATTCAAAAAAAAAGAGAAATTTTTATCAATAAAAGAAGATGGTTTCGAGTCTTATCATGATCTTTGCTTCAGTTACAAGTAAGTAACATTGTTACTATCAATACATCAGTATCATCGAAATACATTACATGAATATAGGTTTCCGGGGGGTGATCTGCTTCAAGAAGTAATCACAAAACCCGGAGACCCGGCCATGATGCCTATGAGTTATGGGGGCTGATTACTCGAAAAAACGGGTACAGCTGCAATCTTATAACTGGACAAAGGAGCCAAATTTCTTGGTTATTCTTACTTAAGCTCGATGTGACTCGCACTAAAGTGGCATGATCTGTTCACGTACGATTACAATCAAACTATGCAGCCCAATGTGGCTTGCTTGATCTTGTTTTTCGTATAGATGCAACGACATGGTATCCACGCGAAAGCCGGCTTACAGTACAAGATAATCAAAAGGGTCATCTAAACCACAAGTCCATGCAGAGTATAAGGCTAGAAAAGCCGGAAGCTCAACAAGTATTAAGCATGACTTCAGTATTTATGTAAAACAACTATCGGTATTCAGCTTGGTAAATAGCAGTATGTCATCTGAGAAAGGCCACGCCCCCCTAGCTCGTACTTTGGGTCATGGGGACTGGGGACTTCGAAACAGAAACAAACTGTTTAACTACCAAAGTCTGTAATCCTTAATTTCCGAGTATTGGGGACTTAAAGAAAAGTTCGTCTATCAAAACCTACGATACTCGGTTAGCCGAGTCTCAAAAGGAAATTGAAAACAAGAGTTCGAAGTATCGAGAATAAGCTTATAAGTAACACAAGGATCGAGATTATCAAAAGCCAGGGGAGGCAAAGAGTTATCATAAGTTAACAAGCATACAGTCATAGTATCAGCATCAATGGTGCACAGGCGCACCGCAAAAAAAAAAAATCATCATGGCAGTCTCGAGAAACGCAAAGCACTGGGCGTCCTACTCGGCGTCCTGAGAGCGGTCCTCCGGTCTAAGTCTTGGACTTGCTCCTTGGCCTTGCCAGCAGTTTTACCCGGGCTCTTCACATCTGGACGAACAGGCGGAGGCACGGCTGGGGTAGAGGTAGACGGCTTTACGCCCAGCTCTGCTTCCCTCTTTGCAGCCTCTTCCTTCCTCCTGGCCAGATCAGTCGACCATTTGTCCAACATATCAATGGGGGGGGGTGCCTCCACCAGGATAACCTTGCCCTCAGAATCATACGAGCTCATGATCGTGCTTAGATCCATCTTGTCGGCCAAAGCTGTGGCTGAAGGACGTACCGCAGATTGTATAGCTTTGAAATCCTGGGGCTTGAATTTGGATCCGTCAGCTTTAAACTCTGGGAACCCGGATGCTATCTTCGCCGGGTCAAGCTTTGGAAAATAAGCCTTCGCCAGCGTTAAAGCCCGGGTCATCCCAATTCGGCAGGACGAACGCTTCAGTATTTCAATCCATCCAGGTGCTGTGGAAAAGGCCTGTATAAGGGTCTCCTCGCCCGGGTATACCTCAGAAGGCCACTTGATAGCATCCAGCAAAAGTTTCGTGCCGGCAAAAAATGTCCGGAGCATAGTCTTCAGAGTTTTAACTTGAGTAATGGCATTCTCCTCCGGAGTAGCAAGATTAGCACCTGCAATCGAAACATGCAAAAGCATATCAGTAATATTGGCGGCAAGATAGAGATACGCAAATTAATCGCAAATAGCAAACTTACTTAGCAAGATACGGTAAGTGTCCGTAAGTTGAGTCGACAGGTTATTCAGCGAGGACTGGGCAGCATTGTACTTTTTCTTGTATGTGGAGACATCTTTTTTCAAAGTCTTTATCTCCGCTTCAAGGGCCTCCCTACGCTTAACTTCAGCCAGCAGGAGCTGCTCAGCCTTAAGTAACGCTTCATCTGACTGAGAAATCTCTGCCTGCAAAAGCCGGGTAAAGCTATAAGCCGGGTGTCACGATAGTATTTCATCTGAGGAAGTGATTACCGAAAAGTATTATGCGAAGTACCGAGGATAATTAAAAAAAAAAATTTATTATACTCGGGACTTGGGGACTGGATGTATAATAAGGAGCATCAAGTAAAAGTTACCTGATGTGCTGCAGCCATACGTTCTAGGACAGTCCCTTCTGAAGCTTTCATGGCAAGAAGAGCGCTCATCAGCTGGTTAAAGTCAGCGTTATCCGAGTTAGATGGCTCGGATACCTGGAAAGTGGGAAAAGGAGCATTTCTTGTAACAGGAGGTGGCACCCGGGTCATCCGAATGTCGGAGTTTGGTCCCCCTCCCGCGCTTGAAGCTGCTCCCTTCTCCTTCTCGTCTGCGTGTGAAGCGGTTGGATATTCGGCGTCATGCCTAGCTGGCTCCGATGGCGACACTTGCTCGTTGCCAGCCGTGGTGAAGGCATCGTCGGCCGGCTCGTTCTCGACCCGGACCTTAGCCTCGGTGTCCTCCTGGTCGCTACTAATAACCGTGGCTCTGAAGAAGGTGCAAAGGCACAATTAATCTCTGGTTAAAAGAAAAAAGGGATGAAAGCTCGGTATAATATCAGGAAAAGGCGCTTACCCGGTGTTCACCGGAAGTTCGAGGGAAGCCGTCACTAGACCCGGAAGAGACTGAAAAATGGCAAGAAAAGTCTGGGATTACGTTACAAAGGAGTGACCGGAAAGAAATTTTGTTTACAACAAATACCAGGATGTTGAACCGGGGGCGGCGAAGCGACCGGATTAGGGGTCTCGTTGCCCGGATGATTCCGGGTTACTCGGCGCCTAGTCGCGGGTGGCTCCTTCGGTTATGATCAAAAGGGGTGGAAATGGTGTTAGCCCCGGAGTGACGTTATGGGAACAAAAAACCAAAGTGTAAGGATATGAAGTAAAAACCTGGAGGGCTATCCTCTGGGATTTCCTCTTTGTTCCGGTTTTGGTGGTCGGTTCCAGCTCTTCCTCCTCGCTGGTGGGCCCGCCCCTGCTGTCCGATTCTTCTTCTTCGCTTTGGTCCTCTCGCTCTGAAAAATATCCGAGTTACAGCATGAAGAAGAAGAAAAGGCAGGATATAACGTGTGCAAGGGAATCAGGTATGTACCTTCATTCGAGTCAATGACGTCGTCTTCCTCCTCCCCTTCGGAATTAGGAGGGGTATCGACTGTCCAGAAGTCATCATCGGCCTGAGGAGAAGATGCCAGGATAGTGATTAATATCGAGTCAAGAGAAGCGAATAAAAGTAAGTTGTTAGAAGTCAAAATCAAAAGGTGGAAAACTTACTGCGGGGGTTGGATTCTCGAGGGTAAAAGGTTCTAATCCGGCTATGCCCCGGATTACCTCGAGCTTCTCTGTCAAGAAACCCTTAATTGTTTTGTTAATGTCACCTGGAGCAAGGGTGCGGGTAGAGAATCGGATTGGGTCCGTGGTTTGACCCGAGTATTCGCACATCAGCTTCTCACGAATGGAGTTTGGCTGAATACGGAAGCTAACCCAGGTCTTCACCAGGTTTAGCCCGATGAGGCCTCGGGCGGACAAGATGGAGATCCTAGCTAACAAAGGCAAGATCGCCTCTCTGTCCGAATCAGAAGCGAAGGCGTTGAATTTCTCGGAGATGTCAAGTTGACCCTCCGAGTAACCCGGCAACTTCTTTTCACCGGGTGGAGAGGTATCCTGGCAGTAGAAGTACGAAAGCTGCCAGTGCTTTACGTGGGAATTGAGAGAAATAGGAGGCATCAGGGAGTTCTTGCGGCGCTGGATAGAAACCCCGCAAGTGAGAAGTGCGCCGTCGCCGCTTTCGCGACACGGCTTGCACTGAAAAAGTTCGACGAAGAGGGCTAGACTTGGCGGAGTGCACAAGTAAGATTCGGAAAGAACGATAAAATGGGAGATGTTCAAAATGGAGTTTGGACCTATATCGAAGATACGGAGGTTGTAATGGTCTAGGACGTCACGGAAGAAGGGGTGACCGGGAGGCCTAAAGCCCCGGGTCACATGCTCAACAAAACATATTACCTCATCCGTCGCTGGAGAAGGCCGGGTTTCATTGCCTGGCACTCGCCAGTGGATAGACTCCTGTGGAGGTAGGGTTCCAAGCTCGACCAACTCCTCCAGTTTGGCCTTGGTGACGGAGGACTTCCCAATTGGCTGATATGGAGTTTGTGGATCTAGCCTTGGCCGGCTGTTTCCCTGCCTCTTGGGTGCCATGGGGTTGACCTGGTAAAGCATTGAAGAAAAAGACGTAAGGAACAAAAACTTGGAAGTTAGCAGGAAAGCGGTTACCCGCAATTTGAACATAATCCGGCTATTGCCTCGCTGGGTCGAGTATGGTTTGTCCGGGTATCAAGTGACCTTATGAAATCCATAGAGCTTTCCGTAGAAGCAAGTGTTTGGAGAAGTTAGGGGGATACTTATATGCTTACCATCTGCGAATGAGCCGGAGGAGTAAGATTTTCTGAGGAAGGAGAACAAGGGCGGAAATCTTAGGTGGCCCGAGCCTAGGTTGGGAATCCTATTTCTAAAATTACGACCAAATTAATGATTACTGGAGTTAGGGGAGTAATATGAGCTATGAATCCTATCCATAGGGGCGTTTATGGTAAGTGTCCGTGAGCTAATCCGGCGCGGCCCGATAAATTGCGGACCGCTCGATCCAGATCTAATCTGAGGAAGAACCAAGAAATTGCGAGGGTAAGCTGGAGGATGTAAGGGACTTACCGAAGGAGATTGGAGTAAGGCCTTGCGGAGACAGATGGCGCAAGATTCGTGTCCTTTCGTGACCGTTGGCTGGCGAATCGGAGGCTTGACGGTGGATTCGGGGGCTGGAGCGGCTCGCGCGGTGGCGGAGCGCAAGCGAAGGCGGATGGGCTCCGGCGAGATACGTGGGGTTCCCGTGGTGGCACTCTGCGAGCTTGAGCTTGGGAAGAAGAGAAATGGGGAAAGTGAGCCGTTAAGGGTTGAGTTTGCTTCCTGGGGTTTATTTATAGTAAACCGGGTGGAAAAACTCATCCTAACGGGCGAAACCCGGGAGTTGCGGAGTAATGGTTGGACATTTTGAAATTTGAAAGGCGCATTCCGTGAACGGGCCAATATGATCCCGAGAAAGGGGAAGGGGGAATTTCCTTCCTAGTAACAGCGACAGTTATTGAGGAGGATGTGAAATCATCAAGTTTCCTATTAAGACTCAGGTCTGGAAGATTGAGGGAGAGCCTTTGAGGGAAAGCCGGGTTGCTACCTGATCCCCTGGGTGTCAATCCCAGCCGCTTGTCAGCATATTGTATCTTGATCTTTATGTATTCTTGTATCCAATATTTCTGCAGGGAATAGCCAGCACTTCGAAGAGTAAATCTTGGAAGCCCAGGCTATTCTGGGGACTACTGATGGGGGGATAGTAATCCGGTAGGCCCACTTCAAGGTATAATCCGGCCCGAGGTGAACTGAGCAATACCCGGATAGGGGTAAAGAGGTTACTAGAAGGCCCAAAGGCTTGTGAGATGCGTAACCCGGCTTGTGGGTTGCGATAAGGAAAGTTAGGCTTTATATGCGGAGTTCGAGTAGGACTCAAAGATGTGCCTTGAAGGGCAAGTTAGGGGTGTACGGGTGCTTTATAAACCGGCCCCTAGGTTTAGTTTTGCCAGAGATTCAAGTCATAGTTGTAACACCTGTTATCGAGTATCCAGTATAATAATATCGAGAGCCGGCGAGTTGCTTTCCGGTTCTTAGATTGCTCTTCGCCATGTTTTCCTTCGAGCTAAACCCTCTCCCGAATACCTGTGTCGACTTGCCCCAAGATCAGTTACCCCAGGTAACATCTGCCGTGATTATCCCACGACAATGCTCCCCGGCAACAGCGCCAGAAAATAGTCTTGATGACACACAAGTACAGGGGATCGCAATAGTCTTCGAGGGAAGTAAAACCCAGATTTATTGATTCGACACAAGGGGAGCCAAAGAATATTTGTGATCCTTAACAAGAGAGTTGTCAATTGACCTGCACCTGAAAGTGGACTTGTTCACAGTGGTTTATCAGTAGTAACAGTTTTATAGTAACAACAGTAGTTAAATAATAGCATCAGTGAAATGAAAACAACAGCAATAGTGTTTGAAGTAAACGGCGGGATTAAATACTGTAGGCATAGGGATAGATGAATGGGCGTTGCATGGATAAGATAGTTCATATAATAATCAAGACATGGGCATTGCAGATAAATAAGATAAAGCATCCAAGCACTAAGTAACCATAGACACGTGTTCCGTAAATAGTCGTACGTGCTCGCAATGAGAACTTGCGCACCATCTTTTGTCCTACCAGCCCGTTTTCAGCGGGGCCTCAAGGGAACTACTGGTAATTAAGGTGTTCCTTTTAATAGAACACCGTAGCAAAGCATTAACACTCCATGAACACATGTGATCCTCACATCATAGCCATCCCCTACGGTTGTCCCAATTTCTGTCACTTCGGGCCTCGGGTTCCGGACAACAATATGTGTGAACAACTTGCAGTTATGATTAAGAAACAATAATTATCATCATGATTCAATAACATGTTCAGATCTGGATCATAGCACTCGGGCCCAAAGTGGCAAGCATTAAGCATAACAAGTTGCAACAATGTCAATAGCACTAATAGAAGATACTAGGCACTATGCCCTAACAATCACGATATTATTACATGAACGATATCAACCAATCTCTACCATCCCCTTCAGCCTACAGCGGGGCAATTACTCACACATGGATGGGGGAACATGGATGGTCGATGGAGAGGCATTGGTGATGACGGTCGCGATGATCTCCTCCAATTCCCCGTCCCGATAGGGTGCAAGAACGGAGTTTCTGAACTCCGAAAAAGGATTCACGATGGCGGCGGAGCTACATACTTCTTTTTGGAAAACTATCGAACCCCCTTGGGTTTTAGGGTTGAATGCGATATATAGTCGAAAGGAGAGCCCGAGGGGGGCTCTGGGTGGCCCACACCCCGAGGTGGCGCGGCCTAAGGGGGGCGCGCCAGGGGGTGGTGTGGGCCCCCTCTCGTTCTTCTCCTGGCCCCCTTCTGGCTCTCGGGGTCTTCCGGTGTTTTAAGACCAATGGGGTCTTTTGTGGGAAAGTTCTCGAAAGTTGATTTTTCTGCACAAAAACGAGACACCAAGGTAATTATGCTAAAAACAACGTTAGTCCGTGTGAGTTGCATTCAAAACTCACAAGTTTATAGGAAAACAATAGGAGAAGTGTTAGGAAAAAGAGATACGTTTTCCACGTATCAACATGTTATGTTTTCATGGATATAATTATTGTTTTGGATCATATCTACTAGTTGTATACACTTTTTATTGTCTGGAAACCAAGACCCCAAGGTGACATGGTTGGGATATCGGAGGGGATGGACTTTAGTTCGAGGATTACATGTTTACACAGTATGTTAATACTTTGCTCTGGTTTACAA